>JAMJFZ010001380.1:0-2500 GCA_026225945.1 Cricetomys ansorgei
AACCACCTCTACAACAGAACTGAAAATTCTACAAAGAGGTTGTGGAATGCGTTGCTGTTTAATTTTTCTCTTCTCGGCTATTTCAAGGCTAAGCCAATTTAAACTGATTCAGAGATCCAAACTAGAGTAGAACGTGCAGTACTTTATATCAGGAATTTCTTATGTCAAGAGATCCCCTTGACACTGATGAAATGCTACATTCTTACAAATCCCGTGTGGGTTTATTGGTAAACCAGGGATTCCTTGAGTATTTCTTTAGTTTTTTTTTTTTTTCCCTTTGTCTAACACTAGAGAAACAGTTTTGATAGTGGCTTTCATCAAAATCTCTTTTGCAACTTAGCTTTAACGTTCCCTTTGAGATTTTCTCCCAGTACTGAGTGTATTCATTGCTCTACCATGGAGCTGAAACTCCAACGCATTAACATTCTTCACTTTCTTTTGTTGTCAACATATGACTAAGTCTGGATCTCAAGAATTAGAAAAGTCAAATCGTCCCCCCTAATATTCAGATAATTCTCAACCTAGTTATTTTTTATTCTACCCAGGCTGATTTTGTTAAACTAAGTGCACATGAGTTGATACTGTCAGTCCACCCGGTGGCTAGCAGACAGGGGCTAGCAATAACTCAGTGATCTGGGAGGAGCCTCCAGCCCCTTGCTCTTTGGTGCTATTCTGCATGATTCACGGACATGTAGGGTTAAGCGGAACACATTGAACCTTAAGCTTCAGTTGTGCCGACTGTAGTGAGCTATCATGGCTGCATAGAGTTCACTACACCCCTAACCAACGCATGTTTATTTAAAAATACTGCAAATGAAAACTGACTGTCAGACAAGTTAGAAGTGACTTCGAATGCAAACACTTCATGATGTCATGCATGAAGTATTAAATAAATAATCCCCAAGTACTTTTAAGCAAGATGTGTGTGTCCCATGCCATTGATATGTAGTCAGCATTTCGGTTTTTCTACCTTAACTTTAGGAAAATGCAGCATCATCTCTGTGCACCGGTGTGTACTGTTAATTGGAAACAAACCAAAATGCAAATTAGGAATGGGGCTCAAAGTAACAGGAAGTATATTATAGGTCCTCCCTCCTCTGTTTAGTTTTACATGTTTAGCTGTTTTTGACTTTGTTGATTTTAAAATTCTCACAATGTCCTCATCTCCATAACTTTAAACTCATGTGAAGACCCAACAAGATAGGGACGAATAGGTTCTATTCTCTTCAGCTTTGTGCGGGGATGAGATTTTTCAAGCTCAAAAGGATGGGATACTGACAGTGAGTTCATTTCCCATGGTTTAAGAAGTGAAGCCAGAAAGATGATGAAAAGTGTATTTATAGGAGACAAAAAACCAATCCTTTTTGGTCTGTGGAAACACCCATTCCTACTGGTATTGCACACTTGGACAAACTCTCCAGCCTGCAGTCCAAACTGGAGGATCTTTTCAGTGGGTTACAACATATCTGTGGGAAGCAGGGAGAACTTTTCTCTTCTCTTTTATAGTTGCTCTACAGAGAAAGGTTTTCTATGCATGTGATGATAATTCATCTAGACTAACCCTCAAGATGAAAAAGAATCCTTAATGTTACATTCAGGTATGGCTAAGTACCTGGCCAGAGGAGAAAATTTCCTCTTTGTTCAGAATCGAGGCTTATTGCAAACAATATTTATTTCTGTATTTTCTTCCAAACAATAAATTAATTTGAGTCAAATACTGTTTTGTTATAACTTGGGGAAATTTGATTTAGTGATGTGAGTCACTGACCTGTTTTGTTTTGTTTTTTTTTAATCCATAGAAACATCCAGCACTGTGAAGTAAAAGACACTAATACAATGAGTGCTCATTTTCCCCAGTGCCTGTAGTAAACCATATTTATTATTGCCATGTTAAATGATTATATGTCTTGAGGTTTTCTCTAGCTCCCACCCACCAGGAACTTGGGAAATAGGTATACACTAAGCCACCTGATTTACAGCTGTGCTGCCAAAGCCGTTGAACATTTAATAAAACTGCAGAATTGTCTTGATGACTTTAAAAAAAAAACATAAGTGCATGTATTGTCTAATCATTCACAGAATTATTGAATGTCTCCCTGTGTGGAGGCATTTCCCAGGGCACCGGAAAGCTGAGCTGTTCCATATGAAAGTTGTCTCCTTGGTTTTTATCCTGTCTGTTTTTAGATCGTCAATAGCAGGTACTGAAAGCAAAAATTGGAGTGGACAAGGAACGCAAGCATTTGAGGGTGTTTAGAAAGAGTGGTAGGCATAGACATGGGCCCACGATGCTTGTCACTTTCTGTTTGGTGAGTCAGCTTTTGATAGTGCGTCATCTGCAAGGTGATAGCCTATTGCCTAATGCCTACTCTGAATATAAATGGTAGGGAACAATCTAGACTGTAAGGAGACCAATTAACCCCAGCTGTGTCTGGATCGTCTATACGATTTCTTGAAATGAGTGAAAGAAATCAGTCACTCTATGTTTCCCTTCACCACAAAT
>JAMJFZ010001380.1:5000-73742 GCA_026225945.1 Cricetomys ansorgei
CTTTCTCCATAGCACCTTTGAATTCATTAGTTTAGAACTGCTTTTAATTTCATCTTTCCCATGAGAACCATTATATTTTTTCTCCCATCAGCCTGATGCTGGAGAAAAAAGAAACCTGCCAGATGGGCTGTTTTTTTCCTCTGAGCTCGTTCCCTACTTCTGTAAAGGCCTTAACCACTGTGCACAAAATACTGTTCCTAATAACTCTTCACCACTATTAACAACTTTAAAGAAATTTGCTTTAAATATTGCCAATGTGGATAGGAAATTGTTTTGTCTCCTCTCACTGTACAACGATAAGACCCTTTTGGTGCTATTTCCTAAGTCATTACAATAACTATTTCTAGGCATCTTCAGCAAATAGGATATGTATGGTGTGTGTGTGTGTGTAAATGTGTGTGTGTGTGTGTGTGTGTGTGTGTGTGTGTGTGTGTGTGTGTATATACACATACATTTCCCATTGCTTTAATTCTGATAGTATATTTCAACTTAGCTTCTGATACTGCTATGTATAGCTCACAGCCTCATTTACTGTAATGTGTTACCCTGAGTAACATAATCACAGCTGTAACTATGCTATAGGGCCAGAAAGTGCATGCAGCTCCATAAGATAGAACTGCATGAATGACTTGCTCGCAAATGCTCTTTATTGTTACTAGCAGGCCTTTTAATAACTACATGTCAAAGAGGAGTGAATCAGATCTATGGGGTTCTTTCTGACTAAAATGTTAATATGTAACGCTAAGATCAGATTATATTGATACTCTCTGAAGCAGGTGGTTTTTGAGTGAATTTACCCCATTGACTGCTATTGTTGCAGTGTGTAAACATTCGAATGTGTTGTCTTTTCCTTTACATTTCAAACAAGATGTGATTTTCTTCTGGAGAGGTCAAGGGAGGATGTATTGCAGAAGAATATGTGTACAGCTCAGGTAAAACTCACTTATGAAAATCATGAGGGTCACCTCAAAGCATGGATTGACAGCTTCTCAGTTTGCAAACCCAGGTTTCCCTAAGTTGAAAAAGAAAATGTTTATTGTTCTAGGCTGTTCGGTGTGACAGGAAACTGTGCTGCCTGTAGCAAGCTCATCCCTGCCTTTGAGATGGTGATGCGTGCCAAGGATAATGTGTACCACCTGGACTGCTTTGCCTGTCAGCTTTGCAATCAGAGGTAAGTACATTTAATCTGACCTCTCCCCAAACAATGCCACTCTTTAGTCTGGTATTGACTTAATAGGTGAGAATGATCACAGTCCACTTTGTTAGACCAATTAAACTCAACATTCTGGAGTTCTGCAAACGTTCATTCAACACCAGAAATGAACCACTAAGGAGACAGGTCTTCAGATTAGCATCAAAAAAAAGGTATTGTGTCACTGCAGCTGGACATGGAAATACTTGTACTAACTTCCAGACCCACGACTCACTCTTGTTACTGTTTTACTATCTTTTAATATGGTAGTTTAAAATATCTTTGCTTGGGGGTAGTGACATGGTTCAGTGAGCTAAGCACTTCCTACTCAAGTGTGACACCTGTGATCAGGAGCCCTGACAAGCTGGACACCTTAGCTCATTTCTGCCATTCTATACCTCCTACAGCAAAATGGGGTAAATGGGGATGGGGGTTGGGAAATGGGAGAACCCCTAGGAGCCAACTCACCTGGAGTACTCAGCAAACAAGCATTCAAGCAAAATAGAGGGTAAAGACGGACACCTGAGGCTGACCTCTAACGTCTATGTATGTGCTATGGTATGTGCGCACACACATGTATGCGTGCATGTGCACATATGCACACACTTACTTCTTTACTATTTATGCGGTTCTTTTAGTGACAAAGAATTGGTAACAGGAAGTTCATTTTCATTTTATCTGTGCTTCCAGTTTCCCCATCTTTTGATGTCTTCCTGGAATCTAAGCATGTTCTCTATATACTCTTAGCCACCTCCAAGATCTTTGAGGAGGAAGCCACATGCAGCCAATAATTAAACAGCTACCAGCACTGGGAAGGCAGCAATGGGAAGAATGTTGCACAGGAGTCTGGAGACCTAAGTTCAGTCTGGCTTTGCTACAAACTGACTGTGCAGTCTTGAGCCAACTTCATCTCTCTCTGGACCCAGTTCCTCATTTGTAACACTTGAGTAGTTGATTTCAAAACTCTTTTAACTAAAAATATCTATCCACTTTTTCCTTATCAAAAATCACCCCCACACACACACACACCATGGTAGTTATTCTATGGCTACTACATGTTTTTCACATGTGATGCAAAGTTTAGAATATTATAAATGTGCCTAGCAGGGCCAGGCATGGTTGTGCATACCTTTCACCCCAGTTAAAGGTGTAGAGGTAAAGGAAGGTGGATCTCTGTGGGTTCAAGACTAGCCTGGTCTACATAGCAAGTTCCAGGACAGCCTGTGCTACATAGTGCAACCCTATCTCAAAAAGCAAGCAAACAAACAAGAATGGAAAAAGAGATAAATATCAAAACCATAGTATTTAAAATTGTAAAATGCTTGCTGGAATTTCATTAACATACCTCTGTGAGAAAATGTCCAGATAGCATGTTATCAGTAAATATCCTTTATGTTCTCAATTCATGTAACTTTCTCTGAAAAGTCCTGTTTGATTCAAAGTCTCTTCATGGGGCCCCATGGAATAATAGACTATGATAATTGTGGTGAGAATAGATTCAAATTTTGGCTCCAAAATATATTAGCTAATTTATTAGCTTTATGGCTTTTCAATATGTTACTTATTCTCTTTGAATTGCCAAATTTTCTATATAAACAAAATAGAAAAACAGATACTTGTCTTGTGAGGTCTGAAAATTAAATAAAATAATCCTCATAAACACTGGGTAGAGTTTCGAAAGTCATTCCTTCTATATTTATAATTTGCCCTGTCCAAATTACACCCCAGTGGCTTGGTATTTCTATAAGATCTATATGTCAAAAGTGTCACTTGCCAAATTTAGATGTTCATAATAGTGATAATTTAAAATATTACTATAACCTATTATATTGCATTTACCTAGGCAATGGCTTAGGAGCCATCTTGTGTCTTGATTTATCTTAAAAAATGTTTTATGTCAATGAAGACTTAACTCAATTTAAAGTGATACTTAGCCAACAATAAACTGAAAAAATTCACATTATTTTTTGTTAAAATATTAATACACAAACACAAATATCCATACATTCATCAAGCCACACTTATATGCATGTGAACATTTATGTGTACACATTTTACAGGTGTGTTCGCCGTAACGATAGAATACCTTTTATCACTAGACAGGTTGATTCACTGAAGGCAGCAGTATCCTTAATCAAGCATCTTGTAAAACTGTTCTATTTAGAAAAGCTCACATATTTATAGAAGAACATCTAAAAATAAGAAAAAGCTCCAGCCTTCACTATTCTAAAAGAAAATGGTATTTTAGTATATAGCCAGTTGTGATTTTTTTCTATGTATGTATGACAAATTATGCATAAATGTCTCTATGTTATACTGATATTTAATCAGATTTAAAAAATAGTAAGAGAAAGCTCCCTCATAATGGCAAGTGCCTGTAATCTCTGCTCTTAAGAAGTGGAGGCAGTTAGAGTCAGTTAGTTGCAAGCCTGGGGTACATGGCAAGATTCTTGTCTAAAAATAACAGCGGCAGCAGTAGCAGTAGCAATAGTAGTAGTAGTAGTAGTAGTTGTAGTCATCATCGTCATCATCTTAGTTACAGAAATAAATCATGAAGTTGGGGGGATTGAGAGCTAGGGGTGTCTATGGGAGGAGTTCAAGAGATGAGTGAGGTGAATATGATGCAAATCCACAGACCAAATTAATAAAATGCTATGTCAAACAATTTAACAGGAAGGGATCTTCATGTGTGATAATTAAACTCTCCCATTTAATCCCTATTATGCATCTTTTCACTTACCATAAGAATTTCTTTTAAGATATCTTAAGATATTTTACAATCAGTTTCATCACCGAGTATTAAGTCAGCATTGTGTGATCTGATGCTTCGGTTATTTCTACAATACATTTTGTATCATCAATAAAATACTGGTGCTTTAGGTAGACAAAACTCAAATCTGTGTCAGGATAAGTTCACAGGAGTGTAATTACTTGGGCAAAGAATACAACAATTGGGAAGCTTAGGGTAAACATTGACCGAATTATCTTCATAAAAGATATTCGCATTATCTTCACACCAAATTTACTTATGATCTCACACTCACCCTAACACTGAGGCTTATTATTCAGAAAGAAATTCTTGTCACCTTCAGAGACAAAAGCTGCTACCTGATTATAATTTTTAATTGGTGTTTGTTTGCTGACTTGAAGCCCTTCGGAGTTTCCTCCTTTGGGGAACTATTTATGCCCTCTGTCCATTTTCCTTCTAGGGCAGGCTTCCATATTTTATCTATGTTCCACACTGAAAATGAAAACATCATTCAAGTGCTAAACTCAGCCTAAATCCCATTACGATACAAAGTAATTGAAGGTGGTTAATGCTATTTACAAATCATAGATCAGTTTTATTTCATCACGGAAATAAAAAGTTACATTCACAATTAAGTCTGTCTGCTCAGTAGAACTCAGTCAAGTAAGACAAACACTCCTAAATTTTGACTCTAAAAACTGCTTGCATTCTTCTGGGTGCAAAGCACTATCCCAACCTCATTACAAAAGTACCTAATACATTTCTATGTCCGCTTCATTTATTACCTGCCGTAAAGGAGCTGCATATCTTAGCACTGGTTATGCACAATTAGCACTTGGTGATTGTCTTGTCATTGTGGTCCTTACAAGACAAACTTCCTCAGTGCAGAAAGTCAGCTCATCTTCATCAGTCAAGCAGAGCACACAGATGTGGTGGTTTCCAAGATAGGAGACACTCCTCTTCTACTAAGTTTGTTTTGGAGACACATCCATTGTGGCCATCTCCTGACAAACCCTGTGCAAAGTCTTGTCCTAATACTCATCTTTTCAAGAGAAACAGGAGGGTTGGAGGTCATTCATTTTCCCTTAAGCAAATTTTGCTAACATTTCGAATTATGGAATTATAGAAGTGTATAGATTTTATTCAATTCTAGTCTTAATTTTTAAGTATGCATTTACTTCCGGATTCATTTATCTTTACAGTCCTGGGGATTGAACCCAGAGCCTTGTATGTTCTTAACTCATACTTAATTCATAGGCCTCTTTTTATCCTTTTGTGACAGGGAGTACGAAGTTTTCCAGGTTAGCTATGCAATCACTCTATACCCTTTGCAGGCTGTGAACTTGAGAGCATTCTGCCTCAGCCCCCAGTATTAGGCACGATACCCTGCGCTACTTGACCCATTTTATCTTCATGTTAAAGTCAAAATGTGAAGACCTGAAGTATTTCCAAATAGTTTTCAAATAGTAATAATAGGGGCTGGGATGCTGAGAATGCTCAGTCAGGAAAGGCAAAGTGCTTGCCACAATAGTAAGAAGGATGCCAGCACCCACATCAAAAAGCCAGGCGTGTGGTTGCATAGCCGTAGTCTTGGTGCTGTGGAGGCACGACAGACAGATCCACGGAGGTTGCTGGCTTGCCAGTGTAGATGAATATGTGATCTCCAGATTTGGTGGGAGACTATGTTAAGAGTAAAGAAGGGCCAGCAAGACATCTGAGGAGATAAAGACACTCACCACCAGGACTGAGAATTCCAGTGTGATCCTTGGACTCCACGTTGTAGAATGAAATAACTGACTCTCGAAAGTTGTACTCTGGCCTCCACACAAGGTGTGGTACTTGCACATCAACCCCACTTAGTGTGTATGTATATATATATATATATATATATATATATATATATATATGATTCCAAACTTTCATTCCACAAAATTGCAAGAACAATCCAAGGATTTCTTAATTAAATAATAATAATAATTATTATTATTATTATAATAAATAAGGAGAGTACTGGAGGACACCAAGTGTTCACCTCTGGCCTCTGTACTCATTTGTGAATAAGTACGTGAACAACTGCATACACGTAAATTAATATGTATGCACATGAACATGAGAACATACATGAATATACACAGAGACAAACATGCACACACCACACACAGAGACACAAAGCAGTAATAATAACACACGAGATCTATGCCTTTTCTAGCAAAGCATGGGTAAAAATGTAGATCCTGCCTTTAAACTCTACAAATGTCTCCCTTTAAAAAGGAAACCAGGGGAAAATCATTCTGGAACTTACTTTATGACAATTTAATTTTCATTTGGAAAAATGAAATTTTTCACTGAAAAAAATATCCATAATATGTTAGTTTCTTAAAAGCTGAAAAGTTCCTCCACTGAAAATTAAATAATGACCTTGGAACAAAAGGAGAAATATCTATATGTTTGTAGTGAAACCTTCCCCAATATGTAAAAAAGCATGATTTTTTTTCTTTTCTTGGTGACATTTAACTTAAAAATATTTTGCACATATTAATTTTCTAGTATGTGTGCATATGTATACCACAGTGCATGCTCAGAGGTCAGAGGACAACCTGTGGGAATTGGTTCTCTCCTCCTTCCAAGCTGTGGGTCCAGAGAATCAAACTCAGGTTGTCAGGCTTGGCAGCAAGCATACTGATCCTCAGAGCAGATTCTCTGGTTCATCATTTTCTTTTCTATTTTAAGGACTACTGAAACAGTGCTATGTCCTGTGGAAGCTGAGGTGAATAAAATCGAGTTTCTTTAAGAACTCAATGTATTTGATACTCTGGGGGAGACAAGATATCAGAGACTCACAGAATAGCCTAATCAGACTTGGTTAGACCTATGCTGAGGGAAGACACATTTGTTTCTCAAATACAGGGATGCATCTTGAGCTGATGTGTTGAGTTTTCAGAAAGGAGTCTACAGGGTCCTGATTGGGATGGAGATAGGACAGTTAATGAAATGCTTGCCAGGTGGGCATGAGGCCCTGCACTTCAGCTCCAAAAGTCACATAACAAAACAACAAAAAAACAATACAGTAGCAAGTGCTAGAAATCCCAGGAAGGTAAGCACAGATACCTGGGCTCACTAGACAGCCAGCCTAGCCAAGTCAGTGAATCTCAGTCTTAGTGAGAGAATCTGTCTCAAAAAATATAAAAAATAGGTGGATGGCTCAGGAGAAATGACACTGGAGGTTGATCATTGTCCTCCATACCCACAAACATCCATGTGCACCTGCCTGACACCACACACACACACACACACACACACACACACACACACACACACGTGTGTGTGCACACACATGGGTGTAGGGGGAGGGGGGATATATAATTTAAATTTGTAGTTCTTAAGATTTATACTTTGTTTCCATATATATATATATATATATATATATATATATATATGGTATATGGTATATGTATATGAAAGAGAGAGAGAGAGGTTAGGATAGCAACCTCATTTAATACCCAAAATGGTCATTATGTAGGTGATGCATTTAGCCTCTGTGGTAGGCAAACAAACTGGTGTGCAGAAAAAAAAATTTGGTTATTTCTTTTATTTTTCTGAAATTATAATTACACCATTCTCCTCTTCTTTTCCTTCCATCAAATCCTTCCATACACCTCTCCTTGCTGTTTTTCAAATTCATGCTCTCTCTTTTCATTAATTGTTGATTTATATATAATTAAATATATATCAATATCAAATATAATTAGAGACTGAAAAGTTATATATACATTTATGTATACGCATGTGTGTGCATATGTATATATATATATATATATATACATACATACATATACATATATTTTTGTGTGTGTGTGTGCGTGTGTGTGTGTGTGTATGCTGAACATTAGACAATGTAACATAAAGTTGTGGAAAGCCCAGGAGGCCTCAAGCAGATACAAAGAACTACAGGTAACTAAGGAATGCTTAAAGCAAGAGAAATAGTCTTCCCTGAAAAAGGATACCAGTTAGTTGATTATCTGACACCAAGTGGTCAGCCCTGTAAACGTAAATACAAGTAATGTTATACAGAAGAGCAGATGTTAGGAAAGATAGTTAGGAAATGGACAACTCAAGATTTTAGCCATGCAACATGAGGGTTTTATTCTCTGGAGCAGACAAATTTCATGAGAGTATTTTGTTTTCTGACTAAGAATATATAAGTATAAATAGATTCTGCAGGGCTAAGGTAAAGTTGACTTTGCATAATTTATAGCAGGATTCAGGATATGCATAGCGTTCCTTGGTGCCGAAAGGATTGTAAAGGATGAGATATCCAATGACAATTGGGCTGTCAGTGTGGAAAAGACAGGAAATTTGTTCACGGGAGTAGGGATGGGACGAAAGCCTCTTGCTGAATACAGCAATAAAGAGTGCTCTGTCCTTTAGTGACTATGAATCTTGGGTGCCGGGGGTGGTGGGGTGGCGTAAAGAGGTTGAAAATACATACTGGATTTCTTCTTCTTTTTAAACTGTTATAAAAACAGAAATTAGCTATAATTGGACATCACTGACCTTGGGGAAATAAAACGACTAAGTTAACATTCTCACTTCTTGAAGTTTTCATTACAAATGGAAGCACCCTAAAACAGGGTTTTGATAACCTGCTCTAGCTGCAAAGGATGGGAGGTTCGAGAGAGTAGTAAGGGGAAATGTCAAGAGGGATGAGGTTTAAAATACATTGTATGAAATTTTCAAAGAATGAATAAAAGGTATAAAAGGGAAAAACTTCTCTAAGCTCCCTATCTTAGAACAAAAGCTTATTGATTATGGTTCATTTTTATGCTTCTCAGGACTGTATGAAGTCAGCTAGACTCACCCTCGGCTAGAAATTAACTGCATTCCTAATTCCAACATGTGAATATTAGATTAGTTAATAACTTAATTGGTATCTTTTCTTCGTCTTAAATAATTTTTGAAAGAAGATAAAACAAATTGAGTTAACCATCCCACAAGCGATTAAGACTACATCATGAGGAAGATGATGAGTTTGTTTCGTGAGTTGTAGCCTGATTTGTTAATACTCCTATAATAATCACCGTGTTCAAAATAGGTTTTCTACAAATGTTGGATCTCATAAGAAGCATGTTGTAAAATGTTGAAAATTAGCTTGTCCTTAAAAAATTAGTTACTGCTTTTGTTAAGCATTTAATACCTGCACTGTTATTTACCTAATTTCTTCATGTGTACATATTTGATTATATGCCTGTGTGTGTGCACACATGTGCACATGTGCTCACACACGTGTGTGCACAAACACTTGTGTGTGGATGGGTGTATAGGTGACTTTGCATGTGGAGACCAGAGACTAAAAGCAGGCATCTCCAGTAGTAGTTTTCTGTCCATTTTATTTTTTTAGACAGAGTCTCTCACTGAACCTCAAGCTCTTCATTTCAGTTAAAACAACTTGTCAGCAAGCCCCAGGCATTAGCCTGTCTCAGCCTCCCCAGCTCTGGGGTTACAAGCAAGCACTGCATTGCCAAGCCCCTTGTGTGTATATGGGGATTGAACTCAGGTCTTCATTCTTGTGTGTCAAACACTTTACCATGTCCCCAGGCTCTATATGGGACATCTTTAGAGACAGTGATGATCTTAATTGAGCAGCAATGGTCTGCTCCTAACCACAGTTCCCCACACTGTTTACACTGTATTCTAAGTGTGACGGTGACACTTTTAACCCATGTTTTGTATCATCTTTATCGGTATGTATAGATTGAAATGTACATAAAATATACTTTCCCAAGCTATTAAGATGTCAGTTGTAAAACATTACAGAAAGGAATATTTTAATATTCTATCTGTCTTTCTCTTTCCCTCGCTGTACTAGTCAATGGGAAGTGTGACATACAACTCATCAAATGGCAGTTAGACTTATGAAAAGTGCACAGGGTGTGGTGATTCTACAGAAGTGACTAATAACACTGATAGACAAAGCTGAAATTTCATCTTTCTTTGCCATCAGTAGAAGGCTGGAATCTGGACCCTATCCATTGCAATTTGTTTTTCTTCCTTCCTTATAGCTTCCATGGTGATCTCTCTGTAGTTAGTGACTGTTGTAGTTAGTGACTGTTGTCTTCATTTCTCTTATAGAGAACTCAAGTAGGGAAAGAGTAGCATGTAGTCATGCCTGCATTAGGTATGTGACAGAAGCAGAGCATGAAGCCAGGTCCCTAGGACTGTTGCTTCTATGTTTTACCCCCTGCAACATTTCTGATATTATTTGCCTACAAAATAAAATATTCTAACTTAAAGGACTCTGAGCTAAGAATGACCGGACACCGCAGGACAGGGTAGGATGACAGAATCCCAACTCTGTACATGATTACTAATAGAATTTGAGTGACTGATAAGAAACTAAACAAAAGTGAAAGAAAATGAATAATGAAAAATAGCTCCAGGTAAGTTTCTTTTTAGGAAAACCAACTTAGTAACAACAAGAAGACATAAGTGATTTACTGAATATATTTATTCAGATATATTTTATTATTAATGAGTTGAAATTAATTTTAACAGTAATAAAACTGGTTGTCTTGAACACTAATTAAATATGTCTTAAATACTGTTTCACATAATTTTTCATAAAAGGTAAAAGTCGAATTTGAGCTCCTAAGGGTTGTCCAAATAGTGGAATATTTCCATTTATTCAATATGTCTTCATGGTCACAATAGCTACATAAACTGATTTATTAAACATTGCTGTCTAAATGCAAAATTTAAAGCATATTGGCTAAATCTAGCAAGAAAGGAAAAATATAGTCAAGTCCCAAATTCAAATGAGCATCTTACCCAGCAGATGAAGCCTCAAACAGATCCAGGAATTCAAGACCAGAGCTGAGTCTCTACTTTCAACCACCATCAGCAGCAGGCAGTAATCCTGGGAAAAAGTAAATTCCACAAATAAACGCACCATTTTTCCTTGAAGAGGAGAGCTAATTCTTTTCGATCTCCTTTTTTTTATTGCACTATTTTCCTCTCTGTCTGCTTAGCTAGTATAGGGATAAATTTCCAAAGCTGCCTGGGTGAAAAATAAATAGATTCACTATTTGTCTAGAATTCCAATCTTTGCAAATGTAAATCAGTCCAAGTGCCTCTCATTTAAACCTTCAACTTCACAGAGCATTAAAGGGTGGCTTTCACTACACGATTTAATCCAACCACTAAGATTCCTGCCAGAGCATCATTCTGAATTGACTATCTGATAAAGGATGACCACCACCAAAGGTCACAGAGGTCAACCTGTGTAATTACAAAGAGTTGTTCTCAGTCAACTCTACCAAACACTGCTGTTTGAACATTAAATTGTTACAATTAAGTATATATACAGATCTCCCCAGAGTTACTTTATTGTTAAGTGTACCGGAAACAGCACAAGCATTTATTTCTGACCTTAATTGTATCCCTAGTGTCACCCACTGGGAAACTATACAAAAAGAGCACTTATTAAAAACATTACAATCTTGCACTTTAAACAATGCTTCATAAACTAAAATGTATAATTAGCTGCTAGGAGCTAGTTTTATTTATCACATCAATATTAAGAAGTTCATCCAGGTTACTCCTGTTGGTTTAATGGGAAGCATTCCGCGAGGTGACATCTACTATTTCATAGCTTGGGAACTTTCCAGGGAGGAGGACAGCTCAGCTTCAGTCTTATACTCAGAAGCCCTTTCCTGGACAGCAAGGCACTTCCAAATTACTTTAATAACAGAGTTAAGGGGAGCCTGAAATAGAAAATTTTAAAGCGGGCAATTTGCTAATTCTTTGGTTCATTGTAGTGCTTCATATGGTTTTTATTAAGTGGACAATGGACCAGTATAAAATCATTCATGGTCACAACCAGTAAAAATTGGTAGCATTTTTAATTTTTATTTTAATGAGGGTATATATAGATTAAGTATTATCTTCTTGCCAATGTGGTAAGGAAAAGAAAAGAGAGAAAGAGAGCTATAAGAATATCACCATTGGTGCCCAAATTGTTTCCCTTGCTGTTCCTATCATGTTTATATATGAAGGTGGATTTTAAATGTTGTGTGCAAATGTTAATAAGTGAAATTAAAAACAATTTTAACTTTCAAATGAAAGAAACTTTCTGGGACTTTCTTTGGGATTTCAGTGGTCTTAACACACTTTACTTTTTTTATACTCCCAGATTTTGTGTCGGAGACAAATTTTTCTTAAAGAATAATATGATCCTCTGCCAGACAGACTACGAGGAGGGCCTAATGAAAGAAGGCTATGCACCCCAGGTCCGCTGATGCATCAACATCGCCCCCCCTCAACATCACAAAGCACTACATTCTTTTATCTTTTTTGGTCACGTGTATATAAGAATTGACACAGGAACCTACTAAATAGGGTAGAGATAGGACAGCAGGATGGCCATATGGAATGAAAGGCGGACTGCATCTGTATGTAGTGAAATTACCCCAGTTCAAGAGTCGAATGTTCATTTATTAAAGACAGAAAAGTAATGTATATATTGCTGGATTTTTTTGCTTGCTACTTGTTTTTGTGTCACTTGGCATGAGATGTTTATTTTGGACTATTGTATATAATGTATTGTAATATCTGAAGCACAAATGTAATACAGTTTTATTGTGTTACCATTTGTGTTTTGTTTGCTTCTTTGTATTGTTGCATTTAGTACAATCAGTGTTTAAACTTACTGTATATTTATGCTTTCTGTGTCTACCAGCTACTTTCAATGAGCTGTACCTTTCTATTAAGAATTGAAGAGCAAATCTCACCGATGACGCACAGTCAAAGCAAGACTATCAACATTAGAAACACAAAAATAAATAAGCAAACACACACACACACATCAGTTAGTGACATCCACTTCTTATGGCTACTATAGTTTGGTGTATTCATGTTCTCATCATAACCCCCTATTTTCAGGGGGGCTAAAGATCAGCTTTAAAAAATGATTAAGATTTCATCTTAAAGCACTTTCATTTTACACCAGCGTGAAAAGTGCCATTTTTAGAATGATTTTAAAGCTTAGTGGTATCCTTTTCATATTCTTTATCGTGCTCCTTATCTTCACTATAGATCTAGTCTGCTCTTTTTTTTTTTTTTCAATCACACACCCTATGTGAACTAGTGCCTTTGGGTAGCATGTGAAAAAATTTCCAAAGGGTTACTCTAAATGAAGATGGTATTAATACAATTATGACATAATTTAAAATTTTTAAATTTCTTGTATAAATGTTGTCCAGATTTCTCCCTAAGAGAGGAGGGCTTACTGTCTTTAAGGCTAGTGATCCGATGACACTGAATAGACTTGAGTGCTAATCTACTGAAATTCGGATGACGCACACTGAGACTAAGGATGGCATTTGAGTCAGAGAGTGATCTGCTCACTGCAGCGTCATTAGAGGTACAGAAACTTACAGAAGAGAAACAAAGGGATTGATTGAAAAGCTGAGAACTGGTTGGTGATTGTCTATTTCACCTGCCCCTTACTTTAATGTTTGAAACGCTTTGAATTTGGTATGTCACCCTTCCTCAGATCTCCATGTTCTTCGTCATCTTCCAACTCAGATTCTGTAACACTTGGGCTGAAATCTATACACTCCACTTTTTTTTTTTTTTAAATTTATGGTGAAGTGTTTTCCCCTTATTTTAAATGATAGCTGATGAAGAAGAAATGTTCTAGAAACAGAAACTGTGGGAAATGATGACTTAAATTGCAATTAAGGAAATAAAACCAAGAATGTGGTTCCCTCTTCTGCTCACACTTTGTTTTTTGATTTTACACTCTGCAGTGACACCGATTTTCCACAAATCCACTCCATGCAGGCACTGTGGACCATATTTGTTCTCAAGTAAACTCCGTGCTGTGGGTTTTCTTATTTTGTTCTTCATCACTTGTACAGGAAATGTCTGTCTCCCACTGTTATTTGTATTTCACATATCTCTTCCAGTTTCTGTGCTTCAAATGGCAATTAAACATTATACCTATGTTCTCGGTCTGGGGCCAAAAGATTAAGCTGGAAACAATGCTGGTATGGCTTTGAATCATTTTGAAACATAAGTTCATTAGAGAAAAAAAAGCATGAGAATCTCAACATTACGTCTTGTGAAAAAAAATGACTCTGTAAAATGTAAATGATAGGCATATTTTGGAAATGCCTCATTGTTAAGGTTGTGCAAATCCCACATGCCCCGATTTTGAGGTAGGATGAAGAATTGCAAATGTATTTATTTGGGGTCCACAAGATGATTCTTATTTCATGCTCAGCCCCATAAATTTGTTTCGTGGAGAAATAATATGGGCTTAGCTAAAAACACACAAAACAAAATTGGGAAGGAGAAGACACAGCAAGGGAAGAACACATAAGCCAGAAGCAGTTTTCACAGCGCAGCGTTGCTGGATTCTGTTAATGGTTGCTTGAATTTGACAAAGTTTGTCCATATGGTTTTCAAATGACCCTCAGGTTTTCACATCAAATGGATTTTTATATTAACTATTGACAGGTCAAAATATGTGTCAGCTGGGAACAAACTTCTCTTAGTTTCTGAAAGCTGTTCAACTATCCTTGCCTTGCCCGAACCAAACAGGATCCACACTGCTTTTGCTTGATTCTCAGGAAAATTGCTCCCCTAGATTAAGATTAAGGCTTTAATATTTTTAGATTATCTTTAATCCCCATGAAATTGTGAACCAAGACATGGGTCATTTTCCAGCTGTAAGCTATTTCTGGCTAATTAGCCACAGATAAGTAGCAGTTCTGACCTGAAACATTAAGCTAGTTGTCCTGCAGATTGAAAGCACCTGACTGGAATACGCTCATTCTTTAAAATATTTGGATTTATGTTTTCAACATGAAGGGCTCTCCACTATCTGATTGCACTTAGTTGGCAAAAACAAAGATGGTCTGAAGATAGCATGTGCTATCCACAAGAGAAGGCTAAACCTTCCTGTCCAATGGTAAATCCCAACAAGCAGAAGGAAGCCACCTGGACTGCTCCTTCCAATGAGAACATTGAAGATCCCTCAAATGGGAAGTTCCCTGCTCTTTGACTTCTGTGGGAAAAGAATAAAACTCTCCAATCGCTGGTTATGATTTGTGTGTGTGTGTGCATTTCCATATATTTTAAATGATCTCACTGAAAGCAAGTGTGCTGCTGTCAGCAGACTAAATTTCAAGTTTTCTATTGAATTAAGACAAAACCCCCTACCAGATGCTAGTTTTTAAGAACGATACGCATTGTCTTAATTGAAACAGGGAGGTAAAAATGGAATCTCTGGTAAAAACATGCCATCCACAAACAGTTCCATTTTAACTATCACTTTAGGCGGATTGCTTTTTGAGTCGTCACTTAAAACATTTCCCAGAAATGATGCAGGCCAAACATGTTTAGTGTTCACTTCGGTGAGTTGCAAAAACAATCTGCATGTTTATTGTAATAGGCCATTAACGCAGAATACAATTTAAGGAGAGCCTTTCTATCATTACTTTTTCTTAAAAACGCCATTATACGTGTTTTCTTTAAATGTGATTTTAACTCAACTCAAGGTAATAAGAAACGAAAGGTTGATACAGCCACTATTTCAGTTGGACTTTACAGACTGCCTACTGTGTGTCAGGCCTTGTCCTGTTTCTTAGTTGTCTGTGGATACATGGAGACAGACCTCATGTAACAAGACCTTTAAATGTCTTTGTGAATGTTGGCACTCATCTTAAACTTACCCATAATGAGCACACACACAAGAACATCTTCTTCTACCGACTCAGCATGTCATTGGTGTGAAAGCCTCAGAAAATATCTCAAGTAATCGATTTGTTGAGAGAATTATCTTACCCAAATTACTCATTAACTCAATAGCACATGATAAAAAAAGAACATCAATTAATTAATGAGTCACCCTCAGATTGCTTTGATTACTGAGGAGCTCAGTTGAAACAGCAGTTATGAATGGAGCTATCTCTCCTTATTCATTTTTTGCAATTGGGCCATTATTTGGCTGAAACCAGTTTCATAGTTAGTACATGCCTGTAGGTAATTGTGTGATTAGTATCATAAATGAAGAATTCAGAGCGCCTGCTTCTTGTAAGACCTCAGGAAAATAAAGAGCACTCATTTTCTCTCCAGCTTCCTTTGAAGTCAAGCTGTTAGAGCGATGCTATCTTTCTAAAATTGCAGTTGTGCATTTATGATGAAGATTTAGGGCTTCCATATTGAACGGTGTCTGGGTTAGCTCATAAGACACTTACAGGTGAGTTTTACAGTGCATCTGCACATATGAGATTTCATTTCAACAAGACTAATATATGCACGACCAATGCCAGGTTTAGAAATGTTTTCTTACCCTCAAAGGACATTTGTGCTTACAGTGAGCTGGGTCAGGGTGGATGTTGGGGAACAAAAAAGCAATGGGGGAAGAGATTTTTACAAAATGGATAACCAACCAGATATGCTACACAGTCACAAACGAAACTTTCTCAGCCATCTTGGTAAATGCCATTCCAGTATGCTTACAGAATAATTACAACAGTTCCCCTAGGTAAGTGAGAAACATCTGTTGGTAACACATAGCAGGTGTTAACAATTACACATACTGAACTTTTAAAAAATGTTTTTAATTAAAAGAATCTTGTTTTGTGAAAAGAGAAGAAAAATATGTTAAATTCAAAGATACTTCTGTTTTAAGAACCCAGATCACGTTATGAACAAAATTGGAAGGCCCAAGTCACCCTGCATCATCTCGGTTTCCTGTTTGGCTCAGATCATTGCAATCAGAAGTGAACTATAATTCATCAAACTTTTTGACACAATTAGTATTCTGGTCTAAAGGAGCTACATACTTGTGAAACGGGTATGGAAAAGCTGATAAAAGGATATTTGAGTTTTATGGGAAAGGTGGCTGCCATTAACTAAACCAAAGTACAAAGAAACTAGAGGAGCCAGAGACATCAGAAACCAGGGAACAGTCCGTTTATAATATACAACATTGTTGAATGACTCCTCTTTAACAGCTCTTAATAACCACAGCCAACATTGACTGAGCGACACCGCGGATGGCTTTCTGCACCTCCAGCAGTGTGAGATCAGTTTTAAAAAATTTTAAAATGTTTACGCATTTATTATTTTGATATTGGTTCCTTCTGCATCACCCAGGCACACAGGTACTTGGTGCCACATCCAGATTTACTCAGCGGCAAATAAGATGAACCAGAGGTCCTAAGCAGAGGCCCTGGGGCTTACACGAGGAATTTCTGGATGTCGGCCCCTCTACGCTGTCGCTTTCTGGGTGACGGTTGCTACCTTACTGTTATCGTTAGCAATAGCATCTTTGCAGCCTCTAGAAGTAACCGAGAGCTCCTGTGTAGTGTCTGTGCATGTGCAAAATTTTCAAACATTGCAGAGTTAATGTCATAATTAAAGGAAAAAAACGGAGGCTTAAGGCGATGGCTGGGTAGAGTGTTTGCCTAGCATTCACAAAGCCCTAGGTTGAACCATCATAAACTGGTCCTGCTGGTACAAACCTGTGATCCCAGCCCTCTATGTGAATGTAGAAGTGTGAGAATTTCACAAAAGTATCAGAAATACCAAGTCATCATTATCGGTTACATAGCAAGTAAGGCATAACTATGGGGCTAGTCTGGGATATGAAACTGTGTCTCTATAAACCCCAAAAGAATAGAAGGCAAGGTGAAGGTGGCAGAGGAGAAGGAGGAAGAAAAGGGGGAGGAGGAGGAGGGGAGAGAGGAGAGGAGAAGGAGGAGAAGAAGAGGAGGAGGAGGAGGAGGAGGAGGAGGAGGAGGAGGAGAAAATGATTTAGAATGAGAATGATCATATTTTTCCAAGTAACAATCTATTTGGAAATTCTTTCATGCAGCCCACGAAGGCTTTGGTTTGAACCTGTAGAGCTCCCATATCAAGAACAGAGAGCCTCTTAGTAGAGAGGTGTTGGGAAGAAGAGGGCAACCCAGGTTCAAGAGTAAATGTTGACAGAAATCAGCCACTTTGTGCACCCAGATAAACATGCTGCAGCTAAGTATAACTGAGTCTGAAAATCAAGAAAATAATTGAGTATATACCAATAGTTGAAGTTTTGTGGGTCTTTATAACATGAGGAGATGTCACAATTAGATTCTCGAGAATAACAATGTGGGTCAAGCTAGGTTTGAACTGCAGAAGCTCTGAGGATGCTGGGTCCAAACTGCTAAGGACTGTTGTGTCTCAGAATCACAAAGGCAAATCACACAGAAGCAACAGAGAACACAGTAGATTGTTAGTCACAATATCCAGAGAAAATGCCTTGCTCAGATGTCCATGTTACTACAGAGAAAGCTCAGAAGCAGCCCTGTTTCCACTGTACCTGCTGCCTGCTGCCTGCTGTCCACACAGTCACTTCCACATCCTTGGGTCATTTTGCACCTGTCAGTCACACTGTAGATCAAGTGGTCCTAACAGGAACTTGAGTGTTCTCCACGTAACACCAGAGTTAAAACTGAAGGGCTTAGAGCTTTGATGGTCATGGAGAAACATGATTAAATTAGGGTTGCATATTTTGCAGAACTGGAGAGAAAGCTCAGTGGTTAAGAACACTTTCTGTCCTTGCAGAAGACATGAGTCAGTTCCCAGCACCCACAGCTCAGAACCACCAGCAACTCCAGTTTTAGGGACTCTGATACTTAGGTCTAGTGTCCATTGACCTCTGCAGGAAAGTGGTACACAAGTACATATAAAGAAAATAGGTAAGTACATCTCAAAAGAAGAAAGGAATGGAGGGAGGGAGGACAAGAAAGAAAGATACAGGAAGAAATAAATAAAGAATGAGAGATAGAAAAAAAGAGGAAACGCAGGAAGTAACATGAGGATTTCATAGTCAGAGTTTGGGAGATTGTCTCAGCCTTACCTCAAGTGACAATTCCTGTGTTCTTCTTAAGGTAACTTCAGTTTAGTGTGGAGAGTAGCAGAGGCCATGAGAAGTGTAGAATCTCGAGCAGCTACTGGTAGGTTGTAAGAAAATGTGTGTGCAACAATTTAGAGTTCTATTAGTAAGAACCAAGTAACTATGAAAGCACACACACACACACACACACACACATGTACACACATACACACAAGTACAAACACTTGTACGCACATGTATTTAAAGCTGTAATAAACATCAGTAATTTAAAATGAAACTTCTATACTTCGCTTTCTGAACTTGCTGAAGCTTCACTAACTGGAATTCATTTACAGTGTTAGAGTTGGGTCTCAAGGAGAGATCTATGTAGGGCCTGTGTCAACCATACAGATTCTGGCTGAGTGACCAGAAATACTGTGTCCAAAATGATTCAAATTTGAACATTAAATTGGACAATAATGCAATAGTCAAATTTCCCCTGTTACATTCCTAGAACGTTTTAAAGTTCAAATCTTTTCCATGGGTTATAATTTCCTGTGATTCAATGCCTTCTTCCCCCAAATTGATATGCATGTTCACGTTGTTGGAGTCTTATGATGCCATTTTAGATCTCATTAGAAGCTATGAGACAGTTTAGAAATTTTATCCCCTAAGAAATAAAGACTAGGAACTATGTAGTCAAATTTCCTATTAGGACATTTGATGAATCTCCTTTCTCACACAAATTATTGGACTGTCTTAGGGATTGATTACCATGTATTACCAGACATGTTCTCAGTGCCCTATGGTTTAACAATTCTCTATATGCAATCTTTTCTACTTGAAAATAGAGACAAGGGCTGGGAGTGATGGCAGTTTCCTTTGATCTCAGAACTCAGGAGACAGACAGAATCAGGCAGGTTTCTGTGTAAGTCCCATATGGTCTACATAATGACACACTGACAAGAAAGAAAGAGAGAAAGAAAGAAAAAAAAAGAAAGAAAGAAAGAAAGAAAGAAAGAAAGAAAGAAAGAAAGAAAGAAAGAAAGAAAGAAAGAAAGGAAGGAGGGGGAGGAGGAAGGAAGGAAAGAAGGAAGGAAGGAATGGAGGGAGGAAGGAAAAGAAAAAGAGAAAAATAAAAGCACCTTTTTTTTTTTTTAAAAAAAAAAGGAATCAAAATTCAATTTTTTTTTACATATATCCTCAACAGAGGAGACAGTACACATATTCCATTCCATGTAATGATTTTCTATGCATTGTTTAGGCAAATACACAGTCTTTATACTTTCAGAGACTGAAATACAATGCAACTGCATTCAGTAACATGATATGTTCAAGTATTTGTGTGGTGTTAAATGCCAGTCCAAAAGTTTGTTTTATAAGTCACTGCCTTAGGAAAACCAGTGAACCCAAAAATGCAAGCCTTCTGAGAAACACAGAGTGTAGGGAGCAAGGCAGAAAGGGTGAACACCTGGAGAAAAGGGAGCTCAGCCTGAAATTGCAGAGGACAAACTAACAAGCTATAAAACATCAGAGACAGAAACCAGTTACAGGAGGGGCAGCATCAGTGCTGAACAACATTAGCTGGACACTGAGGGGATGAGAAGAGAGAAAGGGGTAGAAATCAGGAGTGAATCCTGAGACCCAACCCCCCACATAAGGACTTTCCTTTTTTCCCAAGGGTGTTTGATAAGATAATACATTAACTATGCAGTTACCAGGTTGTGAGAACCTGGCTCATTGTTTTTTAGGTGAAACTGATTGTTGCTTACATTTAGTGTGTGTGTGTGTGTGTGTGTGTGTGTGTGTGAGCGCTTACATACCACAGAGTATTTGTAGAGGTTTTTTGGAGTATGTAAAAGACAACTTGTGGAAGGCAGTTTTTCCCTCTTTCCTTCCAAAATGTGCTTTCCAGGAATCAAACTCAAGCTATCACCATGAGCATTTTTACCCTCTGAGCCATCCCACTACTTTTCAAAATATAGTTTTATTAGTATCAATGAGGACTTACATTTTAATCTTCCAAAAACATTTTTAAAAACAAGCAAACAAGTCAATAAGCATTTTGACTCACAACCTAGGCTTAAACACCAGACACGTAACTCCACTATAAGTTTTGTCACCTACTGAATAAAATCAGTAGTGTCTGACTCAGTACTTTACTGATGACCTAATGTCTGAGTACATGTGAAGCTGTCACTCCAATGCCTGGTACCCAGCATTTACAGTATTATCATCCAACCATCTCTGAACTTGTTTTCTGCTACTTGCTGATCACTGCAGCTTGTGTCCCACAAGATAGATGTGTGGTGAAAAATAATAATTTACAAGACCACTCAAACAGAAGGCTTGAAAATCCTTTCTAAGAGAGATACAAAATCTCAAAATGGAAATAAAAGTAGGTACATTAGATGTAAGACTTTGTGTTTTAATTGGCTTCTTTTGGTCTCAAATATGTGGGTGTTTTTTGTTTTTATTTATTTGTTTGTTTGGGTGGGGTTCTCATACACTAGTCTTATATTGGTGCAATGTCTGTTTCTGATATATAGCAAAAAAAAATAAAATAATCAACATGTCTATATAATCAACCATATAGGTATTAGTTTGGCACTATGATAGTTAAGGCTAATTGCCGACTTGACAGGATCTTGAGTCACCTCAGAGACAAGCCTCCAGCTAAGTTTGTGGCAGATTGTCTAGATTAGGTCTGCCTCTGAACATGCCCGTGAAGGGTTATCAGGACTGAGTTGAGAAGACTCACCCTAATGTGGACCTCAGCACTCCATGTCCTGGGATTCTGGACTGAGTAAAAAGGAGAAAGTAAACTGAGCACAATGATTTGTCATTCTCTGCATCTTAACTGTGGACACTACCATGCGTTCCCTGCCATGATGAACTGACATCCCCTTCAACTGTGAGCCCAAATAAACCCATTCTTCCTTAATTTGCTTTGGTCAGGTATTTTATCAGCTCCACGAAGAAGACAGCTAATGCAGATTCCTAGTACATGAAAAGTCCCCAAGGTAGAGATTTACAGTCAATCTTGAAGAGTTATCTAGAGTTGGAGGGATATGCATACTTGTACAGAGATGACCCCTAATTTAATTCCACGATGAATTAGTTTCATAGTGGTTTATCTACTTTCTGGATAGAAAGATATAAAAGTTTTGTAATTGGGGCTAGAGAGATGACTCAGCTGCTAAGAGCTCCTATGGTACTTGCAGAAGACCCAAGTTCAGTCCCCAGCTCCCAAATCTGGAAGCTCACAACTACCTGTAATTCCAACTCCAAGGGCTCCCATGCCCACTTCTGGCCTCTGTAGGCCTTCATTCGCACACACCAGGACCCCAAACACACATAAGAACACACACAAAATAAAACTTTTAAAAGATTTTCAAAGGTAATACAACAAGCTGGATGGTGGTGGCTCACACCTTTAATCCCAGCCCTAGGGAGGTAGAGGCAGGTAGATCTCTGTAAGCTCGAGGCCAGCCTGGTCTACAGAGTGAGTTCCAGAACAGCCAGAGTTACAATAAAGAAACACTGTCTCAAAACAAACAAAAACAAAACAAAACAAAAACAATACAGCATAACAAATGTAAAATTACAGAAAAAAAAATTACTCCAACTGAAATGCATATGGTGGACCAGGGATGGCCCAATGGGCATGCTGATGTCTCCTCAAGGGCCTTTCATAAAAACCAAAAGAAGACATGAGCACTGTTTGAGCACAGCAGCCATTAAGGAATAAAAAGAGATGAAACAGGACTTAGAAACTACATGGTTGATAGAGTGCTTGCCCAGCATGCAAGCCCTCTGTTTGATGCCTAGAATCACAAAACACCAGGCCTAGTGGCTCATGCTTGTAATCCCAGCTCTCAGCCCATGAATTGGAAGATCCAGTTCATCATTGGCTAGGAAGCAATCAAGGCTGCCCCAGAATGCATGTGTCTCCATCTCAGTATAATGTGTAGAAGGGTGATCAAGAAGCACACTTTAAACAAGCATGATAGTTGTCTGAATGTACCAGGGGAAATGGAGACAGGTCAAACACAACACATTAACGTTAATGCAGAAGATGTGGGGAAAGATTAGTAACAAATACACCCTCTCTACGTCCTTGGGTATAAGGAACACTGTATTTCATGTTAGAGCACAGAGATACATTTCTGTGTCCCGAGTTCTCTGAGCTGGGCTGGGGAAATGGCTCAACAACTAAAAATACTTGCCATTCAAACTGGACAGCCTGAGTTCAAGAACCCAGGAAAAAAGATGTAGGCATCTGTAATACCAGCACTCCTGTGGCAAGGTGCAAGGAGAAGATCTGAGAATCAGCCAGAAGCTTAGAATTCACAACAAAGAAATAACATAAGCATCCTGCCTCAAAACACATGGAAAGAAAGAACTGACTGATAATGAGTTATCCTTTGACCTCTACATGGACACGATAGCATGCCTGTGCCCACCCCAAAACAAGTAAATAAGTCTTCATTTAAAGGATTATTTGAGTGTCTAGGGAAAATTCGATAGAAATAATTGCTAATGAGGAGAATAACAGGTTTTTCAGTTCCCATTCAATACTATTTCTTCCATCATTATTATTAACAACCATGGAGCATGCTCAAGAAAAATTTTCATCTCACAGGACTGTGTTGCATCTGGGTGTGGCTATCATTGTAACCACAATCCACAGAAGTCAGAGGAGATGTTTTGCACATTTATCATTCCTGGTGCAGTACTCCTCTTCCTGTCTCCTATTCTTTTTTTCTTCTTGCTTGGAGGGCCAATGGAAATTAGGTGCACCCACCATCTAAAACCCAGATGAGCAAGGGATAAAATTACAAACTGACGGAGCCTGGAACAGAGCTGAAATTGTGAGCCCCTGGGGTTAGGCAAGCCTTGGGGAGCTTTGTACATTCCCATGTAGTTTATCTCTGGGCCCTTGCCTGGCTACCCCTTGCCTCTTTGACTGAGTTTCTATCACACCCAGCCAAGAAGTCCCCCAGTGTTACACTTCACTTTCAACTAGCTGGGAAATTATCTGGATACATTTAGGATTTGTACCTGAAGCTGATTTGGAGAAGAAACTTTTGAGGGGAGTCATTATTACTACAGCCGTATTAAGGCTTCATCTCTCCTAATTTGCTTCCCTGGTATCACGGGGAAATCCCGATCTTCTAACAAGACAGCAAAAAGGTGAAATTTCCAGTGTCAGTGTCTTTACTCTGATCTTGAACAGTTCTGAAAACCTGCCCTGATTCTTCAATATCAATTGAGCATTGGATATTAGAATATTATAATTATCTAATTTTACATATGGTCATTGGAGAAGGCTGAGGTCTTATTAGACTGTCATAAAACAACATAGGAAGAAGGATTCAAGAAACAGCCGAGGTATTTTCAAGTCATTAGTTGGAACTACAGACAGATCAGAGAGAAAGCCATTGTGCAAATGTCAGGCCACTCAAGGTTATTTCACCTTGAGGAGATAATGTCAGACTCCTGCTCTGAATGTAGGGAGGTTCTCCTGGCCCTCCCCACCAAGTCCTTTCTGAAGATCCTCCTTACGATTATACCTCTCAAATAAAATATTTGTTGTATAGATGAAAATATGTAGTCAAAAGCCAGCCATTGGAATTTTACTTTTCCACTCTAAATAAAAAATACAGTGGTGATGTCAGATAAGAAGCTGAACTTAAAAATAATTATTTTACATAGAGAAGTAAAGTCTCTCATATCCCTTTGATTTCCCTCTACAATACATAGATATATCCTTAAATACATATAAAATTTTTGAGAAATTCATTAATTTGATTTTATTTGGTCATGGATCCTAATTCTGGTTTCATTCAATGCTCCTCAAGAAAATTCCGTTTCTTAACTATCCTTCAACCCAGTCTTCTACTTCAGTCTGTCCAGGTTCAAAATGTTATGCTTTCCTGTCGGTACAAAAGATACTTTAATAATTAACTAACTCCCAAGGCATCATCTCAAGAGCATTCTCTCCGGAGCTTCTGGGAACACTTATTCAGTACTTTCTATACACTAAGCACTGTGGGAATCTAGGAACATGCAGAGAAGAGCGTGGTTAGCACAGAGAAAAGACACAAAAGCGCCAAGATACATAGGACGTATTTTTTAACCTTTAAGTAGCCCTCAGCATGGAGGGAAATAGAGGGATCATAGTTCCATGGCGTGACAAGTATGAACAGGCTATTCTGGAGTGAAGAGAAGCTACAGTAGATTAAAGAAATTATGACTGGAATGTGAAGGAGTTGTGCATTAAACTGCAATGATTGGGGCTGGAATATGTCTCAGAGGTTAAAAGCACTGGCTGCTCTTCTAGAGGACCCAGGTTTGGTTCCAACATCCACATGGCAGGTCACAACCATCGGTAACTCCAGTTCCAAGGGAGTTGGCTTCTGGCCTCTGCTGGCATCAGGCACACATGTGTTGCACAGACATACATACAGGCAAAACACCCACACACATAAAAGATCTTGCTTATCTTGCAGAATAGTCGTCTCTAAATCTATAGCACTGTAAAATGTGTGTGTGTGTGTGTGTGTGAGAGAGAGAGAGAGAGAGAGAGAGAGGGAGAGAGAGATACAGAGAGAGACAGAGACAGAGAGACAGAGACAGACAGAGAAGACAGAGACAGAGACAAAGGTCCTGACTCAGTATATCTGGAAGATTTATTCAAATGTTGAGACCACAGAAAAGGAGGCTCTCCTAAAGTACTGCAAAGCAGGGAAGACATGAAAACATGATGTCAGGTTATTATTTTAGGGTGTTTAGTTCAGGGGGCTTCTGAAGGCTGGAGTGGAGGATAGGAGGGCAGCTGATCCTGACAAACAGCTTGAGGATATGAAAGTCTCTTGTAGAGGAGATCCATAGAGAAAAGACATTTCCAAGTTAGGAAGGAGTCAATTCAGGAGAAGGTGGCAGTTTGTTAAAGAAAAAAAAAGGTGAATTTTTAGACTCATTGCATTTAAATTGCCTTGAGGTAGAATTTGGAAACACAACTCTTTATACTTTAACAGGAAACTCATGTTCAGGAACCTAAAGAAATTAGATATTTGTGCAACTGGGCAGTAAAAACACTGCCCTCCACTCTTCCAATTTTATTTATTGAACAAATAATTGAAGTCACAGAACAGATCTTATATTCATAAGTGAAAAAAAAGTATCTTATTTAAACTGTTAAATCTGAAATGGACAAGAAATGATGGAGTTAAAAGATTAAAGAAATCAGAAAAATTTGTTACCCTACCTCATCATAGTAATTTTAACTAAGGCATCATTTCAAATTTGCCTTTGCTTTTAGCACCTAGACACAGTTCTAGTCAGAATTACCAATGTTTCTATCAGTACTCAATGATAATCAATAACTTTTTTTTTAACTGCCTTTTTCCTCCAAACTATTTCTTTCATATGCCGGAGGCTGGGAGTATGTGTTAGCAGTTAACAGCAGGTGTTCTACAGAGGACCTGGGCTTGATACTCAGCACACACATGGTGGCTCACAGTCATCTTAACTCCAGACTAGGGATCCAATGCCCTCTGGTGGCCTCTCAAAGTATCAGACACACATGTGGCACACACATACGTGCATACAAAAAACTCATACACATAAAATGAACATAAATATGTAATTTTTAAAAATACTATACAACTACAACTCACGAAATTGATAATTCTAAAACTTTTGATTTCCTTTATCTATCCTTTTTTTTTTCTTTTCACAACCTAAAGTACAACAATAGATTCTTATATCAGGGCTATTGATGACTATCATTTTGTTTCTTAGTATAAAATTCAAGACAGGATTGGGAGTGTTGCTCACTGGTGGAAAGCTTTACCTAGCCTGTAGAAGGCTCTTGGTTTGATCCCTAGCACTGTAGGTGTTTGTGGCAGGGGAGAGTCCAGAAAATTTAAATAGATAAAGTCATGTTTCTTTAACACTTAGAGTTAAATGTCTCTGACAAGAAATAGCTTGTTAAATGGACTGCATGCCAGTAAGTGTTCCTGGTCTTCAAGTTAACAACACAAGTGCACACCAAGGCACTGAGGTGCAACCCAGGCTGCAGAAGGGGAGAGTCTGATGGTCCTCCTTAGCCAGCACCTCTCCCTCCAAGCCTAAATCCTCTCTATTTCATGTTTAGCCTTTAGTGGCAACAGAGGGGGAAGAAGGTGCTTAACAAATTGTTCTCTGAGTGAGAAAACTCAAAATACTCACAGATCATCTCAAAATCATTCTTCATCCAGAATGATCCCAGCCTCTGACCTTTTCTCAAAGGTCTTACTTTCCTAAAACTTAGATAATCTTAGTGGCTTTTCTCAAAACAGTTTTGATTCTTCTCACACATATTTTTTTTTAAGCTGTGGAGCTCAGAAGTCACCACAGCCTGGTGTGGAATATATGAGGCCATTTTCATGAATACCATAATATATGTTGTTGGTATTTTATAGATAATATATCAGGGGTCATTTTTTTTTCTGGCAAAAATGAACTTCATTCATGAAGTTTACTAACTCTTGAACAACCTGTCTAGTTCCACTATGAACCAGCTGCATTGTCAGGCATGATACTAGGGAATTCAAAAGATGTTACTGAGTACTGTTTCTTCTCTTTATTTCTCATAAATGAACATGTGTGTCCACATCTCTCAGTTGAGAAGTTACTGTACAATTGAGTAAATCATCCATACATGCAATAATACCCTTTAGACTTCTCAGAAAATCCTCAGCTAAGCTTCACTACAGTTTCCAGATCGGTTTTGCAGGTTGAATTTAATCACTAGTTGTATGTTAAACAGTAGTCCCATAGCCAATGATTGTGGGAGCTACTTATTAATTTGATGACCATAGTAGATGTAATATTTTGCCTCAGATCCACGTGGAGGAACCTGCAGGTAAGCTTTTACTGAATTAGTGGTAAAACTGGAGTCTAGGAGCTGGGGAGACAGCTTAGAGGGTAAAATGTTTTCCATGAAATCATGAGAACCATAGTTTAGAATTCCAAAATTCTTGGTGAGTGTGCCTTCTCACTTGTAACTTCAGCTCTTGGAGAACAGAGATTGGGACTCTGCAGCAATACACCTATAGGGTGGGTCACCAAGGATGACAGGGAGGCGCTTTCATATGTGCATATGCTTCCAGACCTCAGCAGAGTGAACTACCTTCATGGCCAGTGCCATGCTAGATAGGAGAACCCTGAGTATATGAGGTCAGGTCTTTTTATTGATCCAGAACTCTTCAGGTGTTCTGCTGATATAGCACATGCAGATCATCAGCAATCAAACATCCCACACACAAATCCAACACCTGCAGATAATTCAAAATACCGAGACCTAGGCAGCCCCTCACCCAACAGTGCACAAAACAATTATTTTATACATACCTAAAAATAAATTTCCACAACACTTCCCCTTTTGTGTATAAATCAACCAAAAAATTGCTTTATCTCTACAATACAATTTGACACAACACCCGCAAAACTATTTACAAGAGGAACAAATACACACAAAGGTTCCTAATGCACAGGATCAAATGAAACCTAACATCTATCAAGATTTTCACAATGTCTTTGGACAACAGAAAAACATTATCAATGTTCAATTACCTGGAATTCACCCACAGTCTTCTGAGATCCTCCACAGGGCTTGGATCACTTCTCTGGCTCTGCCCTCTGCAGCACTCATGGCTAGTCCTTCAGGTTCTGGGTGACTCCATTCCACTGCTTCTCCTGTTCTTGGTGATCAACCCCTGGTACTGGCATCTTCAGAATGCTGGAGTCCCTTGCTACAACTGGGATGCACTTTCACTAATAGTCTCTCCTGGGCTCTTTTCACGATGTCAAGCCTCAAATTATTTATATGACCCCATTCAATCTGGGCCTTCAACTACTATTGAGGCTGTACCTTAACCAGTGGCCTCTCCTAGTCTTTCATAGTATCAAGCCTCAGCTGCTCTCCATAACCCCTTCATTCCTTCTAAACTAGCACCACCTGGGTGACTCTTACAGTACCAAGTTCAACTGCCAGCACAAGATACAACCTTGACTAGTTGTGGAAGAGAGCATCTGTGTGCTGACCCTGAGGAAACCCTTTCCAGATTTTAAGAGTCTTGTTTGCAGGAAAAGAAGTAACTGGTCACCTTGTCTGCAATAAAGGTTCCCTCATAGGGTGGAGTTCTCATTACCACAGCAGATGTGTCTTCTCATGACCACCCCACCTCAACATTTTCTGGACAGTTTTGCAGAAAACAAAATGGACTCTGCAAGGTCTGGAATTTCTTTCTTGTTCTTCCTTGTCTCCATGTTGAATGTGGCTGATGTGAGGTGCCCCACGTTGGTATGCCATTTGTAGTAGTTAGGCTGCTGTGTGGCTCACTAAGGATGACAAAGAGGCATATTTCATAATTGCAAATCCTTCCAGGCCTCAGTAGAGGGAACCACTATCATTGCCAGTGCCATAATGGACAGTGGAACCTTGAGTATCTGAGATCAGGTGTTTTATTGATCCAGAACTCCCCAGGTATTCTACAGATAGCATATGCAGATCATCAACAATCAAACATCCCCCACATAAATCCAACACCTACAGACAAAACAAAATGCCAAGACTTAGGCAGTACCTCATCCAACAGTGCACAAAACAATTGTTTTATATATAACTGAATATAAATTTCTACAGCAGGGCTCCCTGTAGCAAGCTGGCTAGTTATCCTATCCAAACCAACAGGCTCTGGGTTTAAGTGAGAGAACGTACCTCAATATGTAAGGTGGAGACTACATACAAGGAAACACTCAGTGTCAATCTTTGGCATCTATCCGTACACATGCACACACTTGTGCATGCATACCACATACACATGCATATATATGTATACATATATGTGTGTATGTATGTGTGTGTATACACATATATATGCATAAATATATATACAAAAATAATTCTTTTAAATGCTGGAGAGTAAGCTACTAGGAGGAAACTAATAATAAGAGTTATTTAAAGCAATGAGGAGACCAAAAGAGAAAATCAAAGTAGAGTTATTAAACTAACGAAAAACAAAAGATCCAGGAAGAGAGCTTGCATGAAGGACACCAGAGACCAGAACTAAATTAACAGTTGAAGTTCTCAAAGTACGAATAGTAAGAACACAGGAAGATTCTAGGGTAGAGGGGACCATACTCATGATAGCTCAGGAAAAAGACTCATGCAGCCAATTTGTCCAAACCATCAAGATCAGATCCGTTATTGTTCAGGGATACGGGAATCTGGCTTACAATCTCACCATCTTGCAATCTCACAATTGTTCAGAGTGATACAAAAGCAAAGCCTTTTAAAATGTAGCCTACATGTCTACTTATGTGATTAAAAACCACAGTTGTATACCATTTGATACCAGGAGATTGGTACCTGGCTCTTTAGAAAGCCTCAACCCTTGCCTACACGAATAGATCATTCAGCCTGTATTTATTATATTACTCTTCCCATACACAGCCCCCAAGAATGCAGAAGAAAAAACTGAGACATACAACAGAAATGCACCTAATAGTGGGGATCCAGCCAGCGTTGTCAGCAGAAGCTTGGTTGAATCTTTGGCTTCAGAGATTCCATTTTTATGTCCATTTTTATGAAAGAATATAATGCCACAGAAGCCAAAGAGGAAAGAGCATGGCAAAATGAACAGCATCTTTATCCCAAACTCTCCTCTCACTTCACATCATTTTCTTTTATACACTCTTTTTATTAAGTGTAGATTATATTTTGCATTTGTTTGTCATTGGTGGTTATTCTTCTGGCTTATTTTTATCACTAGTCCTTCATTCCAGACAATGGCAAGCTAAAGATTGTCTTAATGTAAGTTGACACCTCACTCCTTTTCAGATAAAAGGCTGGAGGACTCTTCAGTCCTCAAAAGAGCAGGCACGACTTCATCTACTTCTCCAGGCCCATCTTCTCACTTCACTATAACCTGTCATATGCTCCAGCCACACTAAATGTCTCCCTCCTCAATCCACAGACATGTTCTGTGATGCCCTTGTTCCTGCTGATGTCGTTCTCTTTGCTTAGAGTGTTCCAACTTTTCTTCTCTTGCTGGCAAACATCAACTCCCCTGTCAAGTTCCTGCTGGAGAGAAATTGCAGGGAAAGCTGCTGAAACCTGCAACGCTGAGACAGATACAACCTCATCATTTTCCTTCGTGATCACACGCTCTTTACTGAAGCTGGTTGGAATACCCTTTGCATCCTTCACATCTTTCAAAGAATTCTTTGAGAGTTTTCCAGGATTGATAATACCACCTGGCATATGCTAGTTGCATATGACTCAACAAATTGTATAACCTGTTTCCATTCTGGAATGTGGACATGATCTTAGGATCTTCAGATCAGTAGCTCAGGATGAAATTGGTCGATCAAATATCGAAGAGATGGAAGAGCTAGAGAAAGAACATTCAGGAAAAAAATTACCTGGAATAAAATGGGGCTCCGTTTTAGTATGGTCTGTGGAAGATCGGAACTCTCTGTTCTAAGAGGAGACTTATGGGTGGCTGAGCATCCCAGCTACATGATGCAAAGAATGCTACAGGCAATATGGATTCCTCAACCCCAAGGCTACACTGGAGGCTGCTGTGAATCACTTACAAATTCATCTTTTGCACATCCCCATAGATACTAAACTGGAATTCAAATAAGGCAAAAATTAAGTCCTGTACCCTTCATATGCCAACACATTCTTCATCTAAACAAAGCCCAACAAAGCAAAAATGGAAAATCAGACTTGTTACTTTAAATAGAGTTAATGAAGCCCAATCATTGCCCTAAAATGGCTTTGGTTCAGTGTGGTAGAAGGGAGAAAGTCTATGGAGGGAGACGTTTCTAAACTACTGTCACATGTTCTCTTGAGCTTCACCTGAGATTCAACTAGAAGACACATTTTTTAAGGATTCATTTATTTATGTATGTGAATATTCAATTTACATGTACACCTGCATGCCAGAAGACAGCATCAGATCCCATTATAGATGGTTGTGAGCCACTATGTGGTTGCTGGGAATTGAACTCAGGACCTCTGGAAGAGTAGTCCATGCTCTTATCTGTTGAGCCATTTCTCCAATCCAAAGGCACATTTCTTATTCATTTTATTGATAATCTTTTGTGAGATTTGAGGCTGGTCCTAGGAAAGTCCTATAATATCTTTAAGCTTGGCTTTAAGAATAGCTGAACTTGGAGACCAAAAAACATGCTTTTTATTATTTCAGCATTGTTTTGTGTACAAAAGATACAATAAAATGAATAAGACATTTTGAAAAACAGAAGTCGTGTCAATATACTAAGGTGGTATCCAATGAACAGGAGAAAGAAATCCCCTATCTAATCTCCCCTCCAGAAATGGCAGCATTCCAAGTTGTTTGGAATAAGAACCCTTGACAGAGCAGAACCCTTGGCAGATCACGAACATTCCACTCTGTAGCTAAAATGGCTCTTTCCCCTGATAATGACATCAACAGTTATGATTCTGTTCGAAAGTGCCCAGTTTCCTCTCTTCCTCTGTTGAAAAAAACAAACAAGCAAAAAGAATGTCACACATTAGTAAACATAAGTGAAAAATATCTCCAGCCTAAAATTAAAGCCCATAGCTTTAATGGATCATTAAACCACACTTGTAGATTCTTCACTTAGACCAATCTGAAGTTGTTGTAGGAAGCATGCTAACTTTTTTAACGCCCAACAATCATTTTAGTTCATTGTCTTTGATAGAGACAAGCTCAGACTCAGAGGGAATGAAACAACTTAGCAGGGATAACCTTGGTACTTTCTGCACCCCAAGCTAGCAAAGAATAAGATTACAGTAGTTCTGCACAGAATCAGACAGTGTCTTGCCTCCAACACAGGTTTCTTGAAGTAAAACAACTTCAAGGTATAATATGTGCCGGGGAAGCCGCTCTGTCCCTGCTCAAAGCTCCCATCATTTTCCTCTCCATCCTGGGGAACAGCAGCGGTGCAGTTTCTTTCTGGACATGAGTAACTGAGTTTGAATTAGGGAAGCTGCAGGCTCCCCACGCTCATTGATAGACACGGGAGATGCCACAGGCTCCTTTCTATTGAAATCTGATTTTACATTTTGGGATGATGAGGGAAGAGCTTCACCTGTTTACTTCAATATTGACGAAGGGAGAGCCTGTGGCCCCCTCGCACCTGTTAATACTCGCGTCTTATACTTATGTGACCCATGCAGCTGCTCATTTCAATTAGCCCAGGGCCAGCCTTGGCATTTACTCACAGAAACAATGCTGCACAAAGAAGCGCCTCTGTGCATTTATACTGGCATGCTTCCAACTCACATTCAGCTTCTGCACATTCTTCCAACCTGACTCCCCGAGGGCAAGGTCACACTGGACATGCGAGTCTTGCAAAAGCTAAAGGGATTCTTCAGGTTCATTTAACGTGTTCTTTTTGTTTTTCTGCAGAGACACCATTTCCTTTCTACATCTGTATTTTATTCATTCTCTCATTCTCTCTCACCCTCCCTCCCTACCCAACAGAGTGACACTCACAGAAAGACGTTTTTTCCAGCTCCGACTTCATAGCCCGACGACCACAAAACAGCAAAAATAGATGAAACAACATGGGGCAACGGTGTGAAGAATTCTTACTTATCAAATTAAACTGTAGCTAAGTGAGAGTTGCCCAGCTTGGAGTTCTTTGGCTTCAATGCTGAGTTTGTTTACAAACTTCAGTCATCTGGTCGAGAGGGATTTCAGACCCCACTACTGCAAGGAATCACTGTGATTGCGATCTTGGGGATGTTGCGGGGTGATATGTGCCAATAATCCCTCTGCCCATGTACAATGATGAGTGCCTAGAGTCACTAGAGTCTGGTGCAACTTCCTGCCTAAATTACTGCTAAAGGCACAACTGTTCTCTGCTCCTCTTCCTACCAGACATTACTTTTCCATATGAATTATATTGAATGTGACCTTTTATGACATGCCTAAGAGATGCTTAGCGACATCTCTTTATTCACTTTCCAAATCTTCAGTGTTGCTGGCAGAGGCAATTTATCAGCTCACGGGCAAAGACCATGTTCTTCCTTTAAGTGAAGTTGTAGTCTTGCTGGGAGACATTTGATATATGCCCAGTGCTGAAAAAGTTTCTTCATTCAGATAATGAGGGGTAGATACCTTCAAATCATTTGCCTCTTATATTGCACTCAGACAGTGAAATATCTTGTTCTGGCTATGGTGGAGATCTCCTTTCTTGTGCTTCATGGAAAATGAGCCAATTCATTGAGTCTGTCTTATGTCTATGCAAACATCTGGAGCTGCATGCCTGGGGTAGGCAGGAGTGTTTAGCAGCCTCCGATGTCATCTGACCTTAGTGAGCAACTTATTTCCCATTTGCCAAGAAGATACACTGTGCAGAATCTCATTTCTCAGAAGTGTTTACATATTTAGTAAGAGGGAAGTTTCTTAGATCTGTATATATTTGTTTTGCTGTCAAGTTCCCTGTAGTTTCTGTTTGTTCAGGGGTGGAATTGGCAGCAGTTATGCGAAACACTGATGGAAACTTGAGTACCAGTGATGGATAGAGGAATAGAAAACAGAAGCTTCACGTTTTACAAAACAAAGAATTTTTTTTTAAAAAAACCTGCACTTAACAACTGTACGTGGGAATCCCTCACCAGCCTCACGTGTAAATCTTAATTATGTTTGAATATGTAGGCCTATGGAGTTAGCACAAGTCACTCAAGTGCTTGCAGTACAGGTCTGAGAACTTAATCTCTAACCCCAGCATCCATGTAAAAAGACCAGTATAGTAATCCCAGGGTCAGGGAGGCTGAGCCAGTCAGATCCTGGGGCTTTGTTGATAAATCAGTGAGGTTCAGGTCCCAGTAGGAGATCCTGTTTCATGAATAAGGTGGACAGCTCCTGAAGAACCATACCCTAAGCTGAACTCTGACCTCCACAAGCACACACAGAGACAAGTGCACACACAGCCGCACACACATGAACATGCATATAGCCCGCACAGACACAAAGCTGAAAATATGCTCTGTTCGCAAAAGAGTAAGCTAAGTATAAAACCTACTTCATAGTAATGTGTTTCGTGCAGTCTCTCTTTAATACTCCAACTAGATTCAGTGAGATTTTAAAGCCTGGGAACTGAGACATAGATCTGCCTCTACAAGTGACAGAATCAGTTCATTCTGTTTGCTCAGGGTTGTGAAGATGCCCATGCAGACAAAGCAGCCAGGGTGCTTGGAGTGCTTCTGCTATTTGCAGAGACTTATAATCAGATGGATGGAGTCTTCTTGTTTCTGGGTGGGTGACTCATATAGTTAATTGGAGCTATGCCAAAGAGTCTCTTTTCATATCAAAGCAGTTTGGAGAAAATTATATTTATTTGGATAGTTTCACACTTTGAGTTTTGATTTCATTTAAATCAGGACAAATTTACAATTACAGATTTCCAACTTATTCCATAAGCAAAATGCCAACTCGTTTGTGTTCTAACAAATAACACAAGCCCAAACATTTTGCTGAGTGAACAACTGGTCCAAACTTTCCCTTTTTGTCATTTAGCAACAACAATAAAATCAAGCAGCTGCCTGTACTAATATTCGACAACCACCTCTTTAATAACATATACCTCTAGGTGCTAGACTTGTACCAATGAAGGAGATTTTGGTCCCTGGATAAAGAGCTTCCTATTTTATTTGTGCAAGCAGGTATGTCAAAATGCATTAAGCATGGTAGAATAATTATGCACCAGTTACTCTCAGAAGGAGGATTAGTAGTGAATTCTGATACTAGCCTTGTGAATGACCTTATTGAAAACGTAACAGTTTCACTATATTTTCAAGCATCATTAGAGGGAAGGCATGGAGTCAGTGATATTTCCTTGGTGCTTGAATTAGCACTGTCAACCAGGCAACCAGTTAGTATGTCAGGGAACTATAACAAACCTCCAGGAACTTCTGGAGTGAAAATGATCATCATTTTCATCGTGGTCTGAGTACCTTGGGAAGGAAGAAAATTTTCTCCAAAGAATTTGACAGTAAAAGAAAATGAGACATTTGGAAAGAAATTGTGTGTAAATATTAGGGGGAACAGAGCTAGATAAAATTCCAAGTGTTCTAAACTTAGTAATGGGATCTGGAATGAATGAATGAATGAGAGAGAGAGAGAGAGAGAGAGAGAGAGAGGGAGAGAGAGAGAGAGGGAGAGAGGGAGAGAGGGAGAGCGAGCAGGATTCAGGTGGATTTAAGTCTTTTCTATCTGAGTCATGGCTGGAAATGCTCACTGAGTCATGTTCTAATAAAGTAAGTCAAATTGTCTCTTACGATCTAGTCAAGTAGTTGATGATGTCGCCATCTGGACCAATGTAAGGTAGTTGTTAAAACAAATTGCTGTCCATCTTTCCAACCCAAGCCTGTGGCTTACCCCATCCCCAGTCCATTTGGCCTCATCGTGGATCTTCATGGTCCTGTTAATCATGAGAAACCACATCGATTCAAGCCTGGATGCCTCTGTAGGCCAAGTGATGAGTAGAGTCCCTCAATCAGCTTTACTGTTATTATTATGTTTTCTACTTTTATTTCACCTCCTACATATTGCATTAGGCTTTGCTGCTTATCAAAGACTATGAATACAAACTAAATCGATCACATGAGGACTACTAAGCCATCATGAATTGATAACACTCCTAGGAGAGAAAATGGTGGACTTGATAATACATTAGGAGAATGATAACAACAGTTATAAAAACTGAATATTTTTTTTCTTGCTTTTATCTTTTTAAGAGCACATGTCATGTCTAGTGCTTATCTGGTCACTAGTTTGTTTTCATTCCTACTGTCTTTGGGATCTGCAACAAGACCTTTCTGTATAAATTCATGTTCTCAAATCCTCCCCCCTGATAGTGTACCTCCAGTTGTCCAGCACAGAATGGCTTACATGCGGTTGACACAGATAGCTAACACTAAACCAAGCAATGTGAACAGTAGAAATGGGTGGTTTAGCCAAGACCTGAATTTAAATTCATCTCATATTCCTGTTTCTGCAGACTTGAAACACAGTGCAACCTCCTTGAGCCTTCTGCTGTTTTTCTAGATAGGGATGTTGATTCCTTTCCTTGAGTCTTCTGAACAAATAAGGTGATATACACAATGGATTTCTGTCATTGGTCTGATTGTAAAGGCCATGTTGGTATTCAGGATTAGTTAGAATGAGCACAATAAATGTCACACAAACTATACAGACAAGATGGAAACATGGAGATGGGTGGGGTAGAGCCTCCTAATGACTTCTTATCCTCTTTAATATATTCATAAGGTCTGGTAGTCTGGTAGCTTAGCAATCCAAAAGCCAGATATTAACTAAGACTTCTTATTCCCTGTTGGGACAGTGAAGGGTCTGCATATGACCATAATATCCAAATTAACATCCTGGCACATGGAAACTTGCTACATAGTTATATAACCTGCTTCTACTTAAATTCTTAGCTTTATTCAACATTTTAATGGAATATTTCTGATCCTGGCCAATTATAGTTCCAAGGATTCTTAAATTTAAGACTAGACTACGGGGATGGCTCAGTGGATAAGAAACTTGATGCCCAAGAATGGAGACCAGAATTTAGATGCCCAGAATCCACAAAAATACCAAGTATACATGTTATCCACCTGTAATCCTAGTATTAGGATGGTGGGTACAGCAGGACCAAGCTAGATAGAAAGACTAGAAATACCAGTGAACTTAGTGTTGGACTGTGAGAACATGTCTCAGTGAATAAGGTGAAGACCAATTGAAGAAGGCTCTAATGTCAACCTTGGGCCTCCACAGACACATATACACATATGTCCACACTCTTATGGAAACACATATGTTCACACAAATGCCAACACAGATATACAAACACACCGCACACATAGATTAAAATATCTGATATGACCCCAAGGTTTAAGGACTCAACTTCAATGGACTTTGAACATAATTTCAAAATAGTCAGCCATCTCTAAATTATTAAAAAAAGCTAATTTGTGAAATTGTAGACTTTGCTAGGCTTTAGAAAATATTCTTTTTCCTGCTCTGGCATGTTTTTGAAAATGTTATTGCTACAGAATGTGTATGAAAAGACAAGATGTAAGACAGTGTTGATATATGATGTTAGAACAGCTGATCCAGGCACCTCAAGATAAATAAGGGAGACTGACACTTGTCTTCATGGAGCATGGACTTAGAATGATCTGCCGACCATTCTGTCTCCATCTCTTCATCCTAGACCAGGAATTTATTTGCTCAGGGTCATTTGAACTCCATATTTAGGAGATCAAACACTTCTTTAAATGGTGGTAGAGGTGGCAGAAATAACTGATCACAGACAGCTTCTTTGACCCTAAGTCTCTGTTCACAGTAGCAGAGTGTGGTTTGGGAACAATGGTCAAAAAATGTAGTTTAGGGACTGGAGAAGTCTTGGCAATTAAGAGCACTTGCCACTCTTGTAGAGGGGTTGAGTTCAGGTCCCAGTACCATGTCAGGTGGTGCATAACTGTATGATTGTGCTACAGGGGATCTGACTGCCCCTCCCTGGCCTCCTTGGGCACCTGCACACAGGAATGCATACATATGTGCATGCACACACATATGTGTAAATAAAATAATCAATAAATTGTTCAATGTGAGTTCAATGCACTCACTGTCAGAGCCTTGACTCTGACTCGGGAGTACAAGCATCATGACTCAGTTTTTCCAGGTTCTGCGATTTACAACAGGGCTTGGTCTTTTTTTTATGCACTTTTCACAGAGCCCTTAAATAAGATTTTAGGATTTATCTCTTTTGGATTTATGTCATAAGACTGGTTTGTTATTCTAACTACTTTGGCTAATTTATTGTGATAAAATGAATCCATATTTAGGAGTTCAAACACTTTTTTTTATGGCCAGGTCCCAATAGTGAGATTAAATCTTGTTTCTAAATTTTAAACAAAACCATTCTTAGTATCAAAATCTTAAATTGTTTGTGTATTTTGGGTTTTTCAAAGGAGAGACTCAATGTTTCCTCGTACTAAGTTTTTCATACGTGATCTGATTTCTTTCAATGTCATGGTGAGATTGTGCCAATGGAAAGTTGATGATATTTTCCACACAGCACACTCCTACTAGGAGACTGGACAGGAGAAAGCACGGAACATCTTAGATATCAGAACAACTCTAAAATGAACATTACACAGGTAGTTCACTTAGTTTCCCTGCAACTAAGACTTATCAGTTGAGAGCTAAGTTCAACAATCTCTAACACCATCCTTTTTAATGTGTACACGTGTTTTATTTGCATGTATGTCTGCGCAGCGTGTGGACGTAGTTCCTGCAGGGGCCAGAGGAAGGTATTGGATCCCTTGGACCTAAGAGTTATAAACAGATGTGTGTGCTGGAAACTGAACCTGTGTTCTCTGCATGAGCAGCCAGTGTTCTCAATGACTGAGCCATCTCCCCAGCCCATGATTACATAATTTTTAAATGTTCTTCTTCCAAAATTCCCTCATTTCTAATACTCAGATGACTGTTTTTACTCTCACAGTTGCAGCAGGTATTAAATGAGTTACAGAAAGGACATAAACTAAGACTCAAGAGTTTAAAGATTTTTATGATAATTATTTTATTACATACTTGAGATATTTATTGTCAAGATACACAACCATATTATGACTATACTACATAGCCATATTTATGACATCCAATATAAATATCCAAGCTATACTTATAATATTTGGTTGCATACAATTGTCCCCAAATACACCGGAAATGAAGACCAAATCTTTTGATTTAAAAGTATCTTGGAAGAGTCCATGCAGAGACTTGCATGTGAAATCCTACATTTGGGAGGCAGAGACAGCAAGATCTTCAGGGCTCGCTGGCCAGCTTTCTAGCCTGATCAGAGCACTCTAGATCCCAGTGAGGGACCTTGCCTCAGAAACCAAGGTGGACAGCACAAAGGAAGACACTTGAGATTGGTGCCTGGCATCCAAATGCATGTAGTATCTGGAGAGCAGGCTTCAGGTACAGCTTCATGATAGGCTGCATGCTGGAGACATATAAAGTATCTTGGAAGTTTGCATTTCATTCTGGTGAAACTGACCAGCCCCATTCAGTGAATATGTGAAATCAGCCAAACAAGTTAAACAAGAATAGGTTTGTTGTTCTCCACCCAACCCAATTTCTCTCTCTCTCTTTCCCTCTCTTCCTCTCTCCTTCTCTCTCTTTCTCTCCTTCCCTCAATCTCTCCCCCCCTTCCCTCTTTCTCTTTATTTCCATCATTCTCCATTCCCCTCCCCACCCCCCCGTGTATGGAGGTCAGTCATAATTGGTTTTAAACTGATGTGATCCACTCTGAGGTGTTTTTCTTCAAGCATGGACTGACAGCTGGAAGTACTTGGCCTTGATGCTGTTCGCATTCACAGTGTTCTCTAACTTCCACAACTTGTTTAATCTTGAGGGGAAACACACTTTGGGACAATAAAGCCCTTTATTCCTCTTTCATTTTGGAAATTTTTTCTTGCTGACAAGTTAACCATCTCTCACCTAAAGTGTTTCGACAGAGTCATAAAGGTACTGGCCTGCACGAACGTTTCTAGACAAACACGTACATTTTCAAATTCTTATTATATTCACAATTCACACACTCTCCCGTGGAGCAGAACATTTCTGTCTTCATTTTTCCGTGGTAACTTACCTCCAACTCTAGTGCCAGCTAAAGAGTACAGATACTCCCACCAAGTTCAGTGACACATTCTTTAACAGCAACATAAAGACTGGACAGAGGAAAGAAATAAGGGGATTACAAGGCAAGGATTCAAAGATCCACTTTCTTGCCTGGAAGAACTCATCACTTTGTAGGACACAATAAAAAGAAATAAAACTGATTAACAAAACAATTAAACCAAACTATCTCTAAATAGAAATTATTTTCTAAACATTGGCACTCATGGGCTATGTGCCTCTCTCACAGGACACAATGCTTTGCGAAAACTCCTCCCCAAGGAAATGTGAACAACACTAGCTAAGAAATGTGCAGTACAGGCGCTTATCTGAGAACAGGTTTCAGTCTTGATCACTCACCTTGATTACAAAGAGACTATGAGGAAATGGGAGCTTGTTCCAAACATGAAGGACAACTTCAAGGAAGAGATACGGGCCAGTTTCTAGAGATATTTAAACAGTACGCAAAATAAGTCAAAGGAATGTTTCATAATACACAGTTATCAGAAACTTTTAGAATACCGACAGCATCATCAAAATTAACACAAATAAATGGTCATGGCTATACGTTGACTATACCACTGTGAGCAATGACAGTTACCAAGCCCTTGTGGAGAAGGTAGAATTTAGAAAAGAGATAGATAAATATGTAACATTCCATAGCAAAATGCCACAGTTCTGTATTGCAGGCCTAAATATTTCTTTTGAACTATCTAATTTGACTAATGAGGATGCTGGCTTTCTCAGGGAACCACACAGTTAGGAAAACCCAAAAGAAGTTTATAGATAGTTGGTCCTGCGCTGTTCTCATAATAGTAAGGAAAACATCTTTCTGTTCATGCAAGTCCAGAGAGGATTGAGACATAGCATAGCAAGGCTCTAATTAATTAATTAGGGCTGACCTTGCTTCTCAGTTAAGATCAAATTTAGGGCTGGCATGTAGTTTTACTGTTAAATTCAAATCCAAAGGTACATTCAGTTAATGTATTTAGTTTTATTTTCAACTCCCTTTTAAAATATGCCATACATCTTTCCAGCTTTAAAAGCACCCATTTTAGTATTTTATTAACTTGTAGATAATTATGACTAGACCCAGGAAAATTTATAGGCTGACTAACATTTAGCACCCTATTGCTGCTGCGGAGAATGTTCAGGTGTATAAATGAGGTGCTGTCCTGAGATATAGTTTGATTATAATTTTTTTTCAAATAGAGGTTTTAAAAGGCCAAGTTTCTTTAGGTGGAAAACATCTTTGTTACAGCCATTGGCATACTAACAACATTCCTACCTTACAGCCAAAACAGGATTGAAAACAATAAATCCACACATTTCCTATAAAGGACCCCTGATATTGAACTAGCAGATCACAAGAAAAATAATCCCTTCAGCCTGTGTTATGAAGGGGTTAATTATGAGACTTGCGATAAGGTGCTGCACATCCAGGCACTTCATCAAGCCTTGGAGTCAGGAAACAAGGGAGACCAGATGAAGGGGCTAGGGCTAATAATGATGGCAAGTCCTGATTTCCCTAGAGGTGAGCTGATCTATGGCCACAAGGAAGGAGAAAAGGCTAGAAGGTACTGTAACATTACCTCGGAGTACTTAACAGACTCCAAAGCGGTAACCCTGTGTCAAAAAAAGGCCTATCACCCGGCTCCTTTTAGGTAAAAGAGTTATGCCCAAGTACAAGAGGGGAATTCAAAATTCACATCTGAAATTAAACAGCTGAGAGGTATGATTTAACAATGCTCAAAACTCAATAAGCCAAAGATAAACAGCAAATTAGATGACTCAATGTCAGGAGGGGAAAAAAAAAAAAAGCATCTCCCATCGATCCCATCGTCAAAAATTAATCTGCCTGAGAATGCCCTCTGCTCCAATCCCTGAGCTGACGAAGAGAGGAGGAACTGAGCAAAGCCCGTGTCCGCGCGCTTCACCTTCGGGCTAGACCCTGATTACATTCTCCTGTGAGACATTTCAGCATGAAGCGCCTCTCATGTTGGGACTGCAAAATTAAATTGCGATCAATACTTTACAAAAATAATTGGGGAAAAATGCTCAGAAGTCGGAGCTGCACTGTGTGGCCACAAACATATGAAAGTTATTTTTTTTCCCCTACCTTTCTGGGGGTTATTCTGCAGGATAGATCAGTTCAAAGGTGTCTCTTGGCAATAGTGTTCTTGGAATGGTTTTCGCTCACCTTGTTAGGGAGTTTTAAAAGCAGAGGAACACTGACAGCCTACCAGAGGCAGTATCTTATTGCTGGACTCTCTTTCCTTTCTTTGGAGTTGATAATCTAAGCCCACAAATTCTTCTTGTCTCCTCTTACTTTGATGTTCACTTAAATTTCTTTGCAAATTAATTCTCATCCTTAAACAAAAAAAGACAAAAGACGAAAGAAAGAAAGGAAGAAAGAAAGAAAGAAAACATATCTATACACACACCCCCACACACACTCGATTTGATTTAGTAGATTTAAAAATTGTCTTCCTAGATTTAATTCTGAATCTCTAGATACATTTAAATGCTAGACACTGTAGTTAAACTTAAGGTAAAATGTATTGAATCAAGCTCTTTGCTGCCTTGAGCAATGCTTAGTATTCGGCTTTTCCTCCTTTTGTATCTCTGAATAAGTTCTTATTTTCTGCAAAGATTTATTTTTTAATCCATGAAAAAGTGGAGGAAGTGGGAAATGTAAATGCTTCTGTGAAAGGTTGCTTCTTCAATAAGTGGTCATTTTGCATTTGTTGTGTTGGAAGTTCAAAATATTGTATTTTTATAATTACATTTTTGGAATCAGCATGGGTCTTGCCGGATTCTTATTTGTGGCTTTGCTATTCTGACAAGACGGTCTACTGATTTTCCTCACATGAATCATTTGTTATGCCTCAGTCACACGTGCAGAGAAATTAAGTAGCTGCATTAGGAATACACCACACAAACCATACCCAAGCAGGTGGTACATAGCTAGTCAGATGAAGGTACCTAGAGAGGGTAATCAATGGCTCCCTGTCATCCAGGGGAAGGGGGATGGGTTGGATGCTGTCCTGGAGAGCAATGACAGAGTGAAGAAATTAAAAGTGTGCTTATTAGGTGTGAAGATGACAACACCTTGCATTAAAAAACAGCAAACACTGAGAAGGAAGTCGCCTTCTCTGATGAAATTACATCCCCACAAAAATAGGGGGGCAAAGGAAAGGCTCTTGGGGGCACCTCTAAGCGAAGCAGGTAACTCATGCCTTGTAATTTAGATAGGGTGCATTTTCAGTTTCACCCTGAATACTTTCCACCTCTCTACATGTTCTTGAACATTTTTTACATTGCTATTGGCATCAGAAGATAGAATGCAAATGATCACCACCACACATGCCATCCTTTCGTATGTAAACACACATCTATCCCAGCCCCCAACATCCTAACCATTCCCTCTTCATCTCACTCAATCTCAGCTCCTACTGCCAGCATTTCATAAGCTGCACAGTCCCCCATGAATTATTGCCTTGCTTAACCATCACAGCTCACCCTGCATCTCTCCATATTTCCTAGGATAGATTCTTAAGACAGAATTCTGTTTGCCATTTTTTCATTAGTCCCTGCCATTAGTTTGTAAGCATACCTGGGTGTCATAACAACACTGACTCAGTCAGACCTGATTTCTGCTCTTGCACTGGCCCAGTGTCACACAGGCTGTGGGTTAGAGCTTTTCACCAAGAAGCCTTTGACACATTCAAAATATCCTGCCTCAAACTTTCGTCCCATTGTGCTTTCTGAATTAACCTTTCCATTAGATTACACGAGAGAAAGAAAATCAGCTGCAACTATGTGACTCTGTTCAAACAAACTTTGTCAGACACAAGTACGCAGTCACAGGGAAAGCCTCGGAGAGAATAGACAGCTGCTAAGATAAAGGATTTTCTAAGTATCAGGAGTAAGTATTAGCACTGCTTTGAATTGACTCTCAAAAATAGGCAAGTTGCTTCACTTTTCAGAGTCTTGACTATGTGTCTCCAAATTTGGGGAGCAGGCTCAACAATTCGCAAGACAATGCCCACCCCGAAATTGTTGAGTCATCCTCACAAGGTTTTAGATCAGAGAAAATCTGGAACATGGTAGGACAAGAGACAGAAAGGATGGTAGGGTAGGAGAGGTCTGGGTGGTAAGACACCAGAATGGGAAAGGATGCATATTGATATTGGCTGCTCTGAATTGCCTTGCGCTTGTGAATCTAAGACAGGTCAGGGCTGTGCCTGCGGCTGAGACAGTCACGTTCTGGGATGAATAGATGTTGGAGAAAGGAGAAGAATGAGTGTGTCAACTGCTTCCAAAGCTATGTTAGTCTCCCGTGAGTCCAACATTGCTGCTCTGAAGACCTGGAGTGTCAACACTTGCTCACAGGTACTCTCACACAGCTCTGTGTTCCCTTTGCTCCAGTTTCTGTCAGAGTTTGGTGGCTACAGTGAGGTAACCTCTGTGAATCTATTCATGAACAAAATTAGCCTTAGTCTGAGAGCCCAGTACGTATTTCCAGAAGAGATATGCAAAGTCACTGGAGGAAAACAGGATGACTGCTGTGCCAGCAAACTTCAGAACCATCTGATGTGACACAGAGATCCAATGAAAGACTTTTCTTTGTAAGGCAGATAAGCTAACTGTGGGAAACAGCCATAGGAAGGCATAGGCAAACTTGGCTGGCATTCACCTGAGTGCAAGGCAGGGGTCAGTCCTTCAGCCAATGAATGCCCTCCACCCAGGATTCCAAGTGGAGATAAATGTGAGTCGTACAAATGCCCTTCAAGTCCCTTTCTTCTCTGAATCTCTTCTTGCTGATAGCATCTGGATATTTTGGTTTTATAACTGGATCTTTCAGTTCTTGATTAAAGTGTGATTACCCTAGGAGATATATTTTCATTTGATGTGATTGAGGAAAAATAAAAATCAAGCTTTATTCTTCAAGCCCAAGAACCAAACTCTTGGCAGTGATTTATCAAGCAAGTGACGCACGCCACAAAGATCCTTTGACATAGAAAAAATGTCTGTAAATATGAGTAGTTTTCTCAAAGTAAATGTATGCCCTACACCTGGGTCCCTCTAACTTATTCTCATGCAGAATGGTATTAACAACGTTCACATACAGAGCCTTCATAAGGTCGTGACCTTATCCACCTGCTAACTTGTGACTTGCCTTTCACTGATTTCTATGGGACACACTGACCTTCTTTCTTTTCTACTAATATGTCAAAGTTCCTGCTGCCATCTTGTATCATCTGCATTTACCACATATTTTGCCTGGAACATTATTGTCCTGATTTCTTTTCTTCTTCCTGCTCACCATTCATGCCTTAGCAGAATCTAAGGAGAAGTCCTTTAAGATTTGTGACATTCTTCTTGAAACAGCTTCTTATCTCTACATCATCCCATTGGCTTTTGAATGCTCCTTATTCATTATAACTATTAGTGTCCCAAACAATTGAATTTGTTTCTTTTTAAAGACATTTTTTCTCACTGAAATTTATATCTCATGATAGCAATATTCTGCTCATTCATATTTACTTAACTCAAAGTAAATGATGGGAAAAGACCTCCCATCATTCCCGAATATGTTTCCTCGTCTGTAGAGTGGGGATAGCCATACAGCTGACTTAAAGGGTGCCCATACTGACAGTCACAATCTGGTGGAGAAGGAAAGAATCTCTATATAATGTATGTTGTAGCTCTGATGTTAGGGCATCTACATATGAAGTTGAGAATTGGGGATATTTTTCTAGCACAGTATAGGTCTTATGATGACTTGATGGGATTGGGTCAGTGTTACTAGGGTAGTTGTGAGTGTGGAATATATTCTAGACTTATCCAAAAAGCAAAATGTGTGAGAGAGCTACATGTGGAAAGCAACAGTGTCCAGATCATCTGTGGAGAATGTCTACATGGCTCTTTTCCTGTCCATCCCAATCCAGTTGCTTTCTTGCCCCCACCCATCTCTATTATGCCCTGCTTAATTGAGGGAGACATAAATGTACAGAATCATCATCATTGTTGACTGGGAAGAAGCTTGTCCTCTGAGGTCTCTGGGGATATTTAAGAATATATCCAGTTGTTAATACATGCTTTCTATCTAGATCCTGGCTCTCAGGCCTTACAGTTAAATGACCACTCCTTAGTTTTTATCAGATTATTGCTTCCTTCTGCACAGGTTGTTTTGTTTTGAAACAGTGTTTCAGGCAGCCTATATTTAAAGTGGGCCTTTGCATCTTAATTAACCTAAGTTGGCCTGGAACTCTATGTAGCCCAGGGTAACTTTGAACTCTTGAGTTCTAGGACTACAGGTTCACTCTAGTAGCTTCTTTTCTTTTCTAACAAGAAGGAACACAAGGTAAGAAGGCTTTCTTTTGGCTCACAGTTTGAGGACACTGTCCATCATGGCAGGAAGGCCATCAGGAGCTTGAAGGAGCTGCTGACCCTCAGTTTGTAGGAATGAAGTAGCCATGCACTCAGCCCACTTTCTTCTTTTTACTAAGACCAGGATACCAGGGTATGAAATGGTGCCTCTCACATTTAAGGGGGGTCTTTCCACCTCAATTAGCCTATCAGATTATCAAGTTTGTGAGGACACAATGATGCCCAGTCTCTTCAGTCTCTGCAGTGAGTCTAGATACACTCAAGCTGACAATCAATATTAGACATCATACCTAGTTTATATAGTGCTGGGATGTGTCTGCATTCAAACCCAGGCCCTGTGCATGTTAGGCACTCACTCTACCAATGGGTTTATGCCTATAGTCTATAATCCAATCAAGTACATTATGTTGATAGAATATAATATAAACAGCTCAAAAATTATTACTTTTTCAATAGCATGATAAAAAGATAACACATGTCCGTACTGTGTACACACTGCCCTCACTGACAAATGGTCATTTTAATTATGTAATAGGTTAGCATTTGGAGGAAGTCCAGTGACACTGGGCTGAGCTTCTGTTTATCTCAGTCCATAACCCAAGATATGACTAGAAAGGATTTTATTTCTCCCCATGTGATATCTATACAAGAACTTCATAGATTCTGGTATTAACAGAAAAAATAATCAAATAAATATGGATTTGTTTACAGAGATGAAGAACCTACAGAGAGGAAAAATAATTGCTTAGGATAATCAACACTTCACAGTTTAAGGGTGCTTTTACATTGTTTTATTAGCAACAGGTATCACAATGAGTAAAACATTTGAGGGAAGCAAAGCCTTTTAATGATGTATCCCCAGCATCATTAGTCATAAATACTTCCAATAAGAACAGCCACTTGGTGTTTAAGGACACATGGGGTAAATGCAGCTAGGGGGAAAGAACTCAAAATCTAAAATTATAACAGTTATTTTAGTTTCAAGCTGATAAAGTTGTAGATTATTCTATTTTTTAAAAAGTAAACTTTGACTGGAATCTCAAGAAAAAACTTCTGAAATCCACGTAACTTTAATTGTTTCTAAATAAAAATATAGAACGACATAAATACTGGATGGCTTCTGGGCGATGTATTCTCCTAGGCTGAATACATTTTGGCCCCGAGGCAGCAGAGGATAGGTAACTAGGGGAACAAAGTTGTGATCCCAGCTAGAGCAGGACTCATCTCACATATGGCCCTGTTTGTACCCTCACAGCATTCCGTGTCCTCAGAAAAATTGCTCCTATAGGGAAAAGCAAAAATGGCCCAGAATTTTAGGAAAAGTTCATCAGACTAAAAATCTTAGAACTATCTTCCAATCTATTCTTCTTTGAATAGGGGGGGAAATAATAATAACCTCCTTTCTTAGCCTAAAGGGAGCATAAGAAGCACTATCTTCTAGGAATGATGGGACATTTTTCTTTCTTGTTTCTCATATTCTTTTTAGTGGTGAGAGGGAGAGAAAAAAATGCTTTAAAAAGTTTTAACAATCAGTATTCACACTTATGGCCAAATTTAGTTTCTTAAAAGCTAAGAGAAAAGAGAAAAAAAAATGTCAGCAGAGGTATGGGAGAGGAGCATGATGGAGAGAACTCTAATCCTTTAGGAGTCAAGTGAGATCCATGCTTCTGAACTATTAAGTGAAGTGGAAAAGGCCCAAGTCATGGGTATTAGCCCCACAGGGGCCAGTTATCTGGACTCAAATTCAAGGCCATGGAATAAAAATCTAACTTTGCTGCTGGCAGTTAATTACATCAATAGCCATGAGGAGGAACAGCAAAGGGTCTTCTTGCTGCTTATTTTAGTTTCGCCTAACACTTTTAGCTTGATTGTTACTATTTTTCAAGTATCTACAAAATCTTGGGAGTGGTTTTAAAATCATATCAACTTTGAATATAACTTATATTCATGGCTGCCTCTGTAAACATGACATTTGAAATATATAACCCAGTATCTCCTTTACAATTAGAATTTTAGCATTATTTATCCCAAGTTAAAATCAAAGAGTCTATTTTTTTTTTGCTTCATTATTTGCTCTGAAGTCATTCTCACTGTCACAATCTCCATTCCAAAAATGTTTACAAATGTCACAGTGAATAATCATGAGAACTCTGACAAATCAGAACACCTAGTTTTGTTTCTCTTTTTAAAGAATTAATTCATAGGAACTGGATAGCTAATTCAGTCAGGAGTTCTCCCAGAAGGCTTGAGTTTGGTTCCTAGCACCATATTGAATGGCTCATACCATCTGTAACTCCAGATTCAGGGGATCCAACACCATCTTCTGACATCTTTAAGTATTAGCACACACACATGTATAGACAAGACACACACACACACACACACACACACACACACAAATAAAAACAAATCTATTTTTTATTAAGTAATTGTAGAAGTATTCAAGTGTAGGTGTAGATATATGCATTGATTTATTTATTATTCTCATGGGTTCATGGCAAAAGATAGCATATTCTTAGCTAATTCAATCCTTGATCTTAAAGGGTTTCAGTCTCCATACAATCTAATCTTAAGCCTAGACCTAGAAGCCTTCAGCTTCTATATAATCTAATGTGCAAACCTAAACCTAGAATGTTTCAGCCTCTGAGACTTACTTCTGACTGACCTCACTCTGACTAGCCATCCTCTGAATTACCTCTTTTCACTCCGAGCTGTACTGTGAGCTCCAAACTGTAAATCATAAACCAACTGCTTCTGACTCTCTGCTTTTTCTGGACTGACTCTGCTCTTCTCAGCTTCTTCTGTTTATGAGCAGATTGCATTCAAACTGTTTAACTCTCCAACTCCCTTCTGAACTCTGAACTGATTCTCTGACTCTTTGAACTGACCTTCTTAACTCTTCATTCTGAACTGACTTGTCTATGAGCTGAGAGCCTCCTTTTATATCCTAAGAGTTGGGCATGTCCTCACTCTGGCTCAATCTCAGACTTTACTCTGATTCATTCTCAGAGTTTGGGTTTAAAGGCATCACTATTATTGTCTTCAGATCATTTCATCTGGATCACACAGGCCTCAATATGTGATCCCTTTATACAGTTCTTTGGATGTGATCCCTTCCTAGCCATCATTTAGGCCTTTCAATGTGATCCTTTGCTAGAGCAGCCATGCTGCTGGATTAAAAGATTAAATGTTCCTCTACCTTAAGGCTGACTCTATGTCCCTATGTAGCATAATTTTTATTGTTTTATAAAATAACACAATAAGAAAAAGGTCACAGGAAGCTGTGGTTTTTGAAAGTGTGTCAGCCCTGGCCTTTTCTCAAAGCTCATTCTGCTTCCTGTCCTCCATAACATGAGCTGCTTGACCATGTATGGGGCTGTGAAAAATAGAACCTTCTGAAACTATGAGCCAAAATAGATCTTTCCTCTTAGTTGTACTTTCCAGTATTTTGACCTCGCTATTAAGAAAAGTGACTAAGACAGTAATTCCTCCCAGAATTCTGAGAAATAATAGCTACCACGAATAGGACTTATTGCTTGGGTAATTTTATATGTGTAAACCTGCTTAATTCAGAAATATGAAAAAATTGGGGCCCAAAACAAATATGTGAACTTGTCTAAAAGTTTGGATTGATAATAGTTGTGAGGTTAGGAATCATTTTCTCATATTGTCTCCTTAGGCAAAAAGACGCAAATCACACTTACCTAAGTGTATCAAAGTTGAGAACTATAGGAGAAGCTAAAACTCACAGAAGTGATTTTCCTCCTTATAGACACAAAAGGTAAATGAAATCAACACAGTTGGATGCAGTGGACTTCAGGCTCCTAGAAATGGATGAGTGAGGGAACACATTTGGATACAGATAGGTTCATTTACGTATGACTACAAGAGATCCATCATCTGCCTGTTATGTCTGCTCTGAACTTAAGGATCTTGATGACAGTTGTCACCTGAGCTTTGTCCCAGCTATGCATCTATCTCATCTATAACAACTAAAAGGGCTCAATAATTCCCCAGTTGTAAAGGACTAAAACTACTTTGATGGTTAATCTTTACTGTCAACTTGATGGGAATTAGAATTACCTAGGAGACAAACATCAGAATATGTCTACGGGGAGTTTACAGAGAGGATTAATGCAAATAGGAAAACCTAACCTGCCCGGAAAGTGGGCTAGGAAGCAAACAAAGCAAAGCATCAGCATTATCTGTCTCTTCATCCCACCTGCAGATGCAATGTGACCAGCTGCCTCACACTCTACCACCGTGTCCACCTGCCATGATAGACTTTATTACCATCCATGAGCCTAACAAGCCCTTCTTTAAATTCTTTCTTCCAGTATTTTACCATGGAAGTATTCTCTGGTTTGAACTATAAATTAAACTAAGCTCTTCTTCTAGTAAATGTCTAAGACTTTGCCTTGGTTTGCTTTAAATATTCAAACATCGTGAAAACCAAGATATATAATGGCACTCTAAGAGTATCGATAGGACGGAAGTTGGTAGAAGAAAAGCAACAAGAAATACAGCAATAAAAAATAATTGGATACAAATCCAACTGACTGTACATTCGCAGTACCATCCATGCCCATGGAAGTGGGAAGCTGTGTCATCAGAACTAAGTATATCACAGATCACTATCAACACTATCATAAAGCATTGGAATACTTGGCAACATCATGTTTTATTTACTTTAAACAATTGTGCTAAAGGGTTAATCAGCATTTTCTGCTCAAGGAACAATGGTGGTTAGCCAAATGGTCTTTAAAAACAGACAACAAAACATAGCTTCAATAATTTATATTAATTCAGGTTCTATGGTTAATGAGGCAAATGGAGTGCTCTCAGAGGGGAGCAAAGCACAGAACAGCAGCATCAAGAATCTTCAAACCACTGCTGGCAAAGGATACTGTAAGTCCAAAATACCCCCTAACCACCTACTATTCATGCTCTACACTGGGGAGAAGCTTAATATCACTCTCATTTTACAGGTGCTAAGCTAAAACAGTGTCTTCACAATTACACCATCAAAGAGCTGCCTCTTCTCATCTTCTTTGCTGATCCCATCCAGTGCGTCTGAAGTTTTTACTGTACTAAGCATATACTTGTTCGTTAAGGCAGGAAAAACAGCAAGCCTATCACCAGATCAACACAGCCCAGAAATTAAACTGTCATATGTGTAAACATCTATCAAAGTTGAAAACCAAATAAGGGTTGGATTAAGAAATAGAGTGAGGAATACTTGGTCCAGCTCATCTAGAAAGGTGATTGGTTTGCCTGAGATGAATCTGGTAAAGTGTAGCTACATGTTCATTCACTAAAACTTATTAGTCAATAGCTGTGTTGTATGTGCCAGATACTGTAGGCGCCAGAGTTTGTGTAAAGATTTTCCACCGGGTGTATGGGTCATGTCTATAACCCAGCATGGGTGAGCCTGAGTCTGGACTGGAGCAAATGCACTGCCAGCCTGAGCTACATGGTGAGATACTACCTCAGCCACCCATCCAGTCAAAGAATACTATTTCTTTAAGAGCAGAAAAATGATTGTGATAATATGGAGAGACCTTGAGAGAGAAGGGGAATGGTTAAACAGACAATTGGTTCAGAGGAATCATTTCTACTCTTCTACACACCAAAAGAGGAGGACTATGAGCAACAATTGATTGTACACCTCGAAGGATTGAGTAGACTTTTGAATGCCTCCACACAAAGAAATGCATTTTAACTGATGTCTACAACAACTACCCTGGTCTGATGAGAGCACAGTGTATCCATGTATTATATCACACTGCATTCCAGTGACATACACAACTATGTGTCAATTGAAAAAAAAATAGTATCTGAAGAAAAAGAATAAAGCTTGCCATCTAAGTTCTTATCTCACCAGTGTGGAAAGAGACCATGCTGCCTTGCTTTGATTTAATGTAGTCACAGGCAGAGGGCTATGAGGAAGCAGCCAAGCAGAGAAGGGACTCAAATTAACAGAGGTGAAATTTTCCTGATCTGATATTCGATGAATGAGTATGTAAGAAGGTGAAGTTGTGTCTGTATAATGATTTGGTAACTCATTCACTCACTCACTCATCAGCTGTATACTGCTCCTCTGTTATGGAACAAGACTTGAGGCATTTGACAACAGTGGCATGGAGCCTGACCTCAAGTTGCTTACATAGCAACTAAATTGCCCAATAAAATCACAGTATTTTAAGGGTTCCCCTGTGTCATACTAGCATACTCTTTCTCTCTCATACACACACACACACATGAAAAAGCTAGTTGAACACAAGGAACGGTAAATAATTTGATGGGTGGAGCACCAGACATACAAGAAGCTGACCTTTTTTCTTTCCTGCTGCACATTGCAGTTGTATTCAACCCTCCATTCTGATGTCTTGTTTCTCATATCTGACCAATGCAATAGCATTCCAGCTGGACTTCATGCCTTCAGCATCAGTATCTTCCTAACAATACCTTAAAGTTCTTCCAGTAAAGCTTGTCACTGGTTTAGAATCAGGTCCTTACTGAGATACTCAAAGCTTGTAAAGCTGTTCCTATTCACACACTCAAAAACTATTTTTTTTTCTGAGCCTAATTCTTTCTACTAAGCACTTGGGCTCTTTGCCAAATCTTCTTTGTCAAATCTATAGTTTTGTGTCCTCTGGCTCTTGTATCTTGAAGGCCTTCCTTGTGTTTGCCCTCAGAGAATAGTTCTTCATCTTTAAGGACCCCATTCCCTCTTCTCCCAGCTGATATGTGTATCTTTAGTGCAAAAACCCACAAACCTATGTGGTTGCATTTACAGAGGGAAAACCTATGCTGTATGATTTTCACTATTCTGTTCTCATTATTTTACTGCCTTAATGATTTCACTAAACCTGCAGTCTCTGGAATACAACAACAATGCTATTTGTTCAGGAACATCAACATCCTGTACACTGACTGATATGCAGTGACCATTAATACCTATTTATTTAGTTAATTGATTATTGATTCAGTGTTTGATTGGGATATTTTAAATGACTTGTTAACGCTTTATCCTCTTTGTCAGTGTTCAACAAAGAAAAATGGCATTTTCTACAATGCAATTTACAATAGTAAATGTTTTAAGCTTAATTTCAGCCACAACTATTTGGCTCTGCTCTGATAATTCAAAGGTGAATTTGCCTACCTTTAATGAATAAGAATGACCTACACCAATAAAGTTTTATTCATTAGACTAAATTGCCAATCTTTCGGTCTATCATTTGATGACTTCAGTTTCATGCTGCAGATCACAAACATGTATTTCATAGGTTAGAGCGCTCCTACAAATGTATTTTTGTGTTGTAGAGATACCGTTTTCTATAGGTTGCTCATGTTTCTGTTTCTGGGGCCTGCTGTTGTTGCACATTATCTTCACAAAGATGTCTTGATATCTGTAGTCTGAACAGAAGTCCTAGAGAAACTTACTGTCCATTATAAAAAATTCTGATCCCCAAGCTCACAGTAACTCTCTTGTACACAGTTCACAGTAGGTGCATGTAACCCCTGTCCTTCTTCATGATATAATAGAAAACAGACTCTTGGAAAAGGAGCACGTGTTAACACTGACCTCTGTTATTACCATTGATAATAAATTCTATATCTCTCATATCTTCTGTCAACTCCTACAAGTCTGTATTAGTCAAGCTCACTAGCTTGCCAGTAGGATCAAATGTAGACCCTTTACAATTCCTGACATTTTTTGTATATCGTACTCTATTCCATATGTGAGGATTTTATTTTTAAATCCCAGTTTTGCCCTTTCTTGAAAAACTAAGAGTCCTGGCAACATCAAGCCTACATTTCCTGGTGGTAGCAAATGGCTATAATTGAGTGGCAGCTGTCTCCATGATCCTCACTGCTCTGGGCTATATCCTGACCAGTCATTGTTTCATTGTTTATAGTCATTTGTCTGTTTCTCCTGTGAGCATTTGAGTTTGTGAACCTACTTGAGGTAACACATCATTAAGTACATTAAACTCGGGAGTAAATTAAATAAAAAAACATAACTTTTTGCAATTGTTGACAATATGTAGGTAGGTCAAATATCATTCCATAAAGAAAAACAAAACATATGAATGGGACCTGAATTAATGTAATGGTAAATGCAATAAATAGACAAAGGTGATGTTGTGGAACTTTCAGGAAGTGGTGTCATCTTCCTGTATCTTGTGTGAGAAAGGACAATGAATTTTACAGGGTGGGAAGACTGTTTAAATAACCCACTGGATGATAATGCCTTTTGTGGTTAAATCAGCAAGAGCTCAAAAGAGATTTGATGAAGCGAGGGAGTCTAAGTAGAGGCTAGGGACATGGAAAGCCTGAGGAGTCTGATGAAGACTCAACAGCAGCAGCTGAGTCTCCAGCCTTGGAGAAGGTTGTCTACAGATGGACCTTATGTGCTCCACAAACCCTGAGACACTCACTATACGACTCTGTATGCTTGCTGCTTAGGCATGTCCCCCTGGATAAGTGTCTGTGTCTTCTCTTAGACTTTCAAAGGGACCTTTGATAACTGGAGAAAAAGATCATCTGAAGATGTACTTTGAAAGTTACCCAGAAGATAGTTGTGATAACCCTCCAAGGTATCTACATTTCTACCTAGAATTTCCTTCAAATGCCAAAATCTGCATGCAATCCCTTATACAAACTAACCCATGACTGGGAAGCTCACAGGTCCTAGGGTGTGAACCAGCTACCTTTTTATGTTAATAATTTAGAACCACCTTCTAAATTACTATATCTATGCCCAGAAATTAGTACAGCTCACTGATTTCATTAGAGAACTTATCTTATGCAGTAGACTGCCGTTAACAGAGGAAATCAAAACTGACCAAAGGGCAGAGAATGTCAGTGGGATGCTCAGCCACAAATGGTATATCAAGACTCAGGGACCATCACTAAAAGAAGAAGGAAAGATTTTAAGAGCCAGAGGTCATGGAGAGCCAGGGCTAACAGTATCTTTGGGCATAAAGGGACCACTGCACTCATGAACTCACAGCAGCCATGGCTGTCTGCATAAGACCTTCATAAGATCAAGCCAGTCAACATTCTAGCATGCAATGTGTGTGTGTTGAGGGGGGGGGTCCATATTCTTCTGTTTTAGCCTTGAGTCTACCTGTTTATACTGCCTGTCCAACCAAAGCTATTCTAGAGAATGACAAGTAGAGAAGAAATCAAAAGTGAAAAGAAAATAAACACCATGTGTTCCTTCCATGTAGTAACAAATACCTGACGGGAACCATGGATGAGAAGAACACTTTATTTTGGCTCATGGTTTCAGAGGATTTTAGTGTATTTTGATAGGGAAGGCTACACAGTGGGAATGAGTCATTCTATGGCAGGGGAGCATGAGATACCTGGTCAATGAGGCAAGAAGGAACTCTGTCCTCAAACATGCGCCTCTGCCAACCAGATCTGCCTCCTAAAGATTTCACAGTATCCCAAAAGGGCACCGTCATGGTTTAAATGAGAAATATTTCCCACAGTTTACAAATTTGAACACTTGGTCCTCAGTTGATGGTGCTGCTCAGAGAGGTTATAGGGAGCTGCAGTCTCACCAGAGAAATTGCATCACAGGAGGGACCTTTAGGAGCTCATAACCTTACTTCCAGTTTGCTTTCTGCATCCTGTGTATGGATGAAGATGAGTCAGCTTTTTGTTTCTGCCATCTGCTGCCACATCCCCCCTGCCATCATAGACTCTCTGTCTCTGGAAGCTTAAGCCACAGCACACTCTTCCTTCAGTGAGTTTGGTCATGAGGTTTGATCACAGCAACAGAAAAGTAACTAATACAGGCTCCAACAGCTGGAGACACATGAGTGTGTGAATGACATTTCAGATTAAAGTCATACCACCCTGTCCCCTCAGAATTCTTATTTCAACTTTGCTTTCACTGCCTCCCTCATTCTTTTTTCATGTTAGTCTCACCCTGCGTTTCCTACTCTCAGAGGGATTCTATATTTGACCTATCATTCTCGTGTCTACCATGTAATGGCAAAATATTCTATCTCAAGGTCCAAGCATGAGCATCTGTGGGTTGAAGCTGAAGAAATCCCATCTTCTTCTATCCATCATGTAGGAAGCTTCCATAATCTGAGATTAGGACTCAAACAGATAAGACACACTTCTAATACCCAGAGCTCCAAGTATCAGAATTTCCCTTATTAGTTTTTCTAATCCCATGTAATATATACATATAATCAAGTACAACTTTCAAAAGATGTGGAAGGGTAATACAAAAGGGGCCTTAATGTGTTTTTGAGGGCCTCAGGTAGATAACTTACTATTAAGGAAAACATTATCTTTATTTAATTTCCTTTTTTAATTTTTCTTTCTTTTCTTTTTTCTTTTGCTTCTTTGTTTTCATTTTGGTTTGGTTTGGATTGGGTTGGGGTTTTTGGTTTTGTTTTGTTTTGTTTTGTTGTTATTTGGTTTGGTTTTGTTTTGGAGACAGGATCTCAGTGTAACCCTGGCCAACAACTTGCCATGGAAACCAGGCTGCCCTGGAAATCACAATTGACCCACATGCCCCTCTATAAGCCACCACGCCCGCCTCATTTTGTTTTGATACCAATCTAACATTAAGCATTAGCAAATCGCTACTGAGAACTTCCTTATTGTGATTTATCAGTGTATGGTGTGCGTGCGTGTGTGTGTGTGTGTGTGTGTGTGTGTGTGTGTGTGTATATATATTTGTGTAAAAGGAAGCTTTACTGGTTATGTTCAAGAAGCCTATTCTCTTTGCTTTATTATATACCAACACTCTACAAAACATGAAGAGAATAGCTCAATGAGTGGAAACTGTTAAACTGTGAGGGCGAAAACTTCACCATTAAAAGAAATCTTTGCGGTAAATGTAAGCCAAAGATGTCATTACATATCATGGCTCATTCTCAACATGGACTTAGGTGATTTGTAAATACAAATGAGAATAAGAGCCTTACCTTTGCAGTTCAGTATCAAATCAGTCTAAACTATCTGGAAAAGTTGCTAATTGAAAGTAATGAGTCTACAAAGAAGTGTTGGTTAGATTTATTTTTATCCCTCCATGAGGCCTCATCACAATCCACAGCAAAATGAAGCAGCATGTTCGTATATGATTGGCTGCCATTTGTCTGGCTTCTAATTATTCTGGGTCTTAGAATCAGTTTGTCTTCTGGGAGCCAATAAAATAAATAGTAAAACACAGTTTTTTATTTATTCAGATTTGAGCTGTGCACACTGCTCATCAGTATATTGATTAAGTTATTCAATTCACTTCTATTTAAATATTGATAAAGTTTGTTATTTGTACCCCAGCTTCTTTCATAACCTAGAATAATTTAGATAATTAATAGAATTTTTGATACACTTTAGAATAATTTAAATTAATATTTAATTCACAGTTCTCTTTGATATCATATAAAAGTAAGGATAAATATGAGTATTTGGGTAACCAGTAATTCCTTAATAGCATTCTCTTATGGAGATAAAATTGTTGAAATATTAATTAATTTAGTGCTATCAGAACTGCACAGTTTTTAGGCATTTCCAAATTTGGAAAGTTTTCATTATTCAGTAACTGGATAATAAAGAAATAAGACTAAATTCTCTCCTCGAGTGCTTATAGGGGACACATCAAATGAAATCTAATAACATGAAAATGCGCTGCACAACTGAGCACACTCCAAAGCCATTCCAGACGCAATGAATAGAAGACTTGGTTACTGACTCAGGTTTTCGGACTGCACCCTCTTCTATCTCCATAACAAATAGGTTTTCATTGCTCAAGTAACATATGGCAGTAAATGAGCCAAAAGAAAGAAAAGCACATGGTGCATTATTTGTCTGCATTAAGCTCTGACATTATCTTCTCCACAATGTGTGTATGGTTTTATGCTACGAGGAGAATCTGTTCTGAGAGTTCGGAGGGATGTGTTCTGTTCCAGCTCCGACCTTTGTGAAGGAGCCTGTTTTCAAAGAAGCATCCAGCGTGTGTGAATTATGCCCAATCCAATTACTGTACAGGGCATTGGAAATTTACTCCTAACTGGATGCCATTAACATAAACAAGTCAATTTACATGTAACACTGAGGTTCAGGTTAAACAAAAAGGCATAATAGATATCTGCATATCTGTGATCCTCTGTAAGCATGCTTTTATTTAAAAAAAAACATAATAATAAATATATGTACTGATTTCCTCCATATAATTTTTGCTTTTATAATAGCTATATGAATAGGTAATAATAATTTTCACTGTCAGCCACACATGATTTTTGAGTACCTACTATGCACAAACATTACATTGTGCAAAGGTCTTCAGAACCGACAGGACTCTGCCCTGGCAAAACTATTCTTAGTTAATTTTGCCTCCAATCTTTGAATCTTTGCAGTCTGAAGAAATAAATATGACTGTCGAAGGGCAGGGCTGTCTGGCATGTAGAACAAATATCTCCTCCACTTTGAAACGAAACTCTACAAAATGTAATAAAACTTTAAATGTTAGATAATTTAATTATCTAAAATAAATTCAAACAAAAATGGATGTTAACTGGCTGGCTTTGACACTGAATTTACCATGATGTCATGAAGACAGACAAAAAGAACCCTAGAGAAGCTGAAGAATGTAAAACAAGGAATTACACCATGATTCTAGAATTATCTGCAACACTCTAATGTTTAACATCTGGACTTTTAGCCACGCCCAGGAGGAAGGCCCGGAGAGAGTGATGAGCAAAGTTGACTTTGTTTTTTTGTTTTTTGTTTAGTTGAAAATGTTCATGATCCTTCTCCCTAGCTTAGTGCAGTTGGGGATAATAGGCTTGTACTGTGTGTCAGGTTACAAGAAAACTTTTTAAAGTAGTAAGTAAACATCACCAAAACATTAAATAAAAATCCACAGTGACTCAATTTGAGCCGATGCTCAAGATGAACACTCTCCTGTTGTGATGTCTTCTGCCTGAATTTGCATAGGAGCAAAGACTGTATTTGGGGGGAATTTGAACTTAGGTGGGATGGAGAGAGAACATGTGTGCTACAGAGAAACACTTCTTTGTACAGCAGCCTTAGGACCTTCATTTTATTGGTCCCTAGGGAGCAGTGTTTAGATATAAGCCGAGTCTATAGAGTAGCCACAAGGATTGAAAAATAAGACAGTCATTCAATCAAAACCTAGGAATTCTTTGTCTGGTTCCAAATAACCACTGAGGTCACTTCTCTTGGTTTTGCCAGTTTTCCACAGACATGCCTCTCCTTCCTTCCAAAAGTACAAGTGTGGCTTTAGTTGATGGCTTTCAAAATCAGAGAACCATCATGCACCATATGTGAGCTGGCTCTGTCATTCATCTGTAGTTGTCTCTAAGAAAAATATTATATTGGGTAGAAAGCCATTGATTGTTATCAGGGAAGAGCAGACACAATGTGCAATCATTATGCAGTTGCCAAGGGTCAGAAATACACCTGCAAACGCACTCCCTAACTTCTGAAGACAACAAAATTGGAAGAGAAAACAATATTTCCTGTGCCTTCAGTAATCTCACGATCACTAAATAGCAAGCAAGGGGGACAAGGATGATCCAGAAAAGGGAAGGGAAAAAGATAAAGGCTTGCGATACTACAGTTGAAAATCGCTATTGTGGACTGAGACATAGCTCAGTTGGTAGAATGCTTGCCTAACATGTGTGAAGCCTGGGCTGGATCTCCACAGCTTGTAATCTTAGAGCTTGAATGAGAGAGGCAGAATAATCAAGAGTATCAGTGTTTTCCATCCACGACTACATAGTAAGTTCTGGTCAGCCTGGGCCATAAGACTGTCTCAAAAAACTAGTTATTACAGTAGTAGGAGCCTAGCTTTTTTCAGTTAAATTTTTCAATCAAATATCTTACCTTTCAAACTATTGTGGTTACATTTTGCCTAGCCTCTGGCATATTACTTTGTGGCATATCTGTTTTTTTGGTTTTTTTTTTTCATTAAAGACATGGCTACATGATTAAGTATAAAATATAGTTTTGAGGGGTATAGTGAATGCTAGAATTGGAAAAAACCATTTCTGTGGTAACTCCACACACTTTTTTCAATTACTAGTTTTTTATGAATATCTGAAGTCAAATTTCACTATGACATTATCCTCTAGAGCTGGATGTGGTGGTGCACACCTGTGACCCCAAGCCTTGAGAAGTAAAAGCAGAAAGGTCTGAAATTTGAGGACTTACTTGCCTGTGGTGTGTTCAAGGTTAGCCTTGACTCTATGAGACTCTGTATCAAAACTAAAAAAGGAAGAAAGGAAGGAAGGAAGGAAAGAAAAGAAGAGAGGGAGGGAGGGAGGAAGAAAGAAAAAGGATGGAAGGAAGAAGGAAGGAAGGAAGGGAGGGAGGAGAGGAAGGAAGGAAGGAAGGAAGGAAGAAAAGAAGAGAGGGAGGGAGGAAGGAAGGAAGGGAGGAAGGAAGGGGAGAGAAGACTGAAGGGACACAGAAAGGGCAGCTGTAGGAAGGGAGACAGAAGCTCCTTCAGAGTCCAGGCCTACATTTACTACCTTTTACAATGATTAGAAATGACTAGCCATGCACATTTTTTAAATATATTTTCATCTCCTTAATATTTATTGTCAAAAATCACTATTAAAGTTTGGCCCATATATTATAAAATTCTGTACTGTTAAGGACAGGGCTAGGGTGGGTGGATCCTGCACTCTCCCTGCCAGCCTTCGAACAATGCCTGGCTTTTGTGCTCATTGTTCTGTTGGCCAGAATCCCATGGCCAGGAAAAGGCGGGTGTCAGATCTCCATTCGTGATCTTCAGCACATCCGGAGTAGCGAAATGGAGCTTGAGCACTCAAAACCCAAGATAAACCTCCAACTAGCTTACCCTTAACTTTATAAGAAAGTAAACTGAATAGTATGAGTAGAAAAAGAAAAGTGCTTGTTGGCTTGGCTGGAGGCTTTGCATTGAGAGGTGACAACAGGACCCATGCCTCTTGTCTTTGTTCAGGACAGATACCTAAATGCACCCACTGAAATGAGACGAGGGAATGGGGCCGTGCCAGGAAAACTCTTCTCCCTTCAATCAGATTGAAGTGTTAACAGGAGCCACCGTTGTTGCTACAAACCAGGGGAAACAAGTGTGGACCGACACCCACACTTGGAATCGAAGCTCCCTACACAGTCCCAGTAAAAGGTTCTTGATTTGATGCCTCTCCCACTATCTAGGAAAAGGAGAGGTGCTGCCTGGGAGATTAAATATTCTTTTATAGAGAAGAGATAAGGAAAGGAGTGCCTGTCACTTCATCCTCCCTGATTAAGCTGCAGGGTTCTTCTCAGTAAATAATGCTTAGGTGTTCACACACTGAGCTGGCTGTGCACACATTTCTTAATCACAGTGAAAAACAACCGCAAATATGCCAGCATGCACAGAAAGAAATACTTAAATGGAGGAGTCACACGTCAAAAACTAGAGGGTTATACACCGTCACTTAATAACTGTAACAACTACATTTAGCAAAAATTTCCATCCTAAAACGGCTTCTTCCTTTCAAACGCACAGAGAATGAGGACATTTAAAATATTACCAAGGCATGTTTGAATTAATGCTGAACTTTATTTTGATGACTTTTTTTGTAAGCTCCTTTAGTCTTTTTTTTTATTACACTTTTTCTTCTCTTATATAATACATTCCAACATCCTTCTACCCCTCCCTTCATTCCTCTCAGTCCCCCCATACTCCCTATCCCCCAAGACCTAACTCCTCCATTCTCTCACTTCATCCCCATCTCTACCCAAGAAAGAGCAGTCTTCCAGGGTTACTGCTCAAACATGGCACAATAAGATGGAACTGAGTCAAGCACAATTTCCTACTTCAATGTTAAACTATGCAACCCAACAGGGAGACAAGATATTCAAGGGCAGGCAAGAGGTTCAGAGAAACACACTCCCTGTTTCAGTCTGTATGCATTCTATAAGAACACCAGGTCAGGCAAACTCAAGACATATTTGGGGGACTCAGTAGATTCCATGTTTGCCACTCCAGGCTCTGTGAGCCCCTTAATAGTGATGGTCAGTTGACTCCATAGGGTTTGTTTTCCTGGTGTCCTAGACCTGTCTTCGTCCCAGCAATCCCTCCTCCACTTCTGTGGGGTTCCCTGAGCTCTGCATTTTGTTTGGCCCTGGGCCTCTGCAACTGCTTCCTTCAGCTGCTGTTAGAATCCTCTCTGTTGAGGATTAATAGGCATTAATCCTTGAGGAAAGCAAAATAACATTATAAGTCCTTTCTTGATTGTCCAGACTCTAGTTCCTGGCCTGCCCTGGTTTATCAGTCATGGTTTCTCTCCTTTAGCGTGGTATTTTGCCCTTCCATTGTCTCAGTGGATCTTGTAGTGAGAAGAGGCCACAGGTTGAAGTTTCTGTGACTGGAATGCCTCGTTACCAAGGGTTCAATTCCCAGCACCCACTTGGCAGCTCACAATTGTCTGTAACTCCTGTTCAGGGGATCTGACACTATCACACAGACATACACTCAGGTAAAACACCAATGTACATAAAGTAAAAATTAAAAAAGAACAAAACCACAAATAAATGGTTGATAACATTTTTAAAAGCTATATTTGATTTTTAATTATGTGCATACATGGATGTCTGTGTAGGGATATGTACACATTGAGTGCAGTTCCCAGTGGAGAACAGAAGAGGGAGTTGTTGCATGTCCTGGAGCTAGAGTTTGTAGGTGTTGTGAACTGGCCAGCATGGGCATTGAGGACTGAACTTAGGTCCTTTGTAAAAGCAGTACATGTCTATAAATGCTGATCATTCTTTTAATGTCTTTCCATGTCTTAATATAATGTATCTTTCCTTCACTGAACTTTTCTTTTTTATGTCAACCATGGTTCTAGATTCTAAAGTTGCTACATTAACACAGATAAATTGAAATAAACGCATTTGAAATAAAGATGGATAGTTATGTCTGCTATGTTTAGATTTACCTTGTGCCTTTCCCCCATGTATATGTGTGAGTTTTCTGAGACTGTGTAGCTTTATACCTACTGAGAGGCTCACCAAGGGTGACAAGGAGGCATAATCATAGGTACAAACCTGCCAGACCTCAGCAGATGGAACCACCATCAGGGCAATGTTTATTCAACAGTGGAACCCTGAATGTCTGAGCTCAAGTGTTTGTATTGATACAGAACTCCTCAGGTGTTCTACTGATAGCACATGCAGATCATTAGCAATCAAACATCCCCCACATGATTCAACACCTACAGACAATACAAAATGCCAAGATCTAGATAGTCTCTCACCCAACAGTGCACAAAACAATTATTTTATATACATGAATAAAAATAAACCTCCACAATACTGGCCTGTTTATTTAATAATTTGCTTATCTTTAGATTTTTCTTTTTACTTGTGTATTTATTTTTGGTGTATGTACATGTACATGTGTATGTGTGTGTGTGTTGTGTGTATGTGTGTATGAATAAATGTATGTATGTATGTGCATGTATGAATCAGTGTATATATGTACATATGCATGTGTATGTATGTGTATGTGGTGTGTGTGTATGTGTGTGTGTTGTGGGTGTGTGTGTGTGTGTGTGTGTACAGAAACCAGGGCTTACCATCCAGTGTTTTTCTCTGTCACTCTCCACATTGCTTTGTTACACAGTCTTTCCAGGCTGACTGGCCAGTAAGCCCCAAAGATCTTTCCATCTTTGCCTCCCATTGCTGGGATTATAGGCATACATCACTGTACTTGGATTTTTGCATGGGTGTGAGAGATCTAAGCTTAGGTTGTCATACTTACACAGAAAGCATTTTACAGACTGGACATCTTCCCAGCCCCACTTCTAAACATTTCTAAAAGATCAATCCAAGGAAGTAGGTCTAACTATGAAAGCAAAACCTAGCCTAGTTCTTCAAGACTTTAAAGCCCCCAGGCTCTGCCTCAGCAAATTAAATGTGTAACAGAACATTGGCCTTAGTATTACTAGAGAATATACTTTCTGCCTTTTCTGGGTTAGTGGCCCTCGGTGGCAACCATTGCTGCATGGATACATTTACAGGCATGACATTTTTGAGGGGCTGAGGTGGAAGCACCAAGTGGTAATGTTTATAACTTCATGCCCTGATGTCACAATAGTAACTATTGTCTCTATAGTCCCTTCTGCTATCACAATTGTGGCTTGGTGGATAAACTGGAAAATTTGTGTACATAGTGAGACTATACATTCCACAAGGCTGTGTGAGGTCAGAGTTTAAACCCAGACCCCTGGAGCAAGCCTACCTCAGCTGAGGTCTGTCCTCATTCCATAATAAGATCATAACTCAAGAATGTACTAGAAGTGGTGTTTCTTTTCATGTATCTAGAAACCAGATACAGTGATGCACAACTGTAATCTCAACACGCAAAAGGATGAGGCAGAAAGATTGCTTCGGTAGGAAGCAAATCATATGAAAATCAAAAGTCAAGTGCTTTTCTGGCTTGGTATTTCTAACATTTGCTTAGGTGGTGGTGGCCCTTTAAAGAATCCTGGGTGGTCCGGTGGTACAGACCTGTAATCCCAGCTATTTGGAAGGTTGAGACAGGAGATTGGTAAACTCAAGGCTTGCTTGGACTGCAAAGTGAGCTCAAGGCCAGCATGGGGGTGGGCTTGGGAGAACCTATTTCAAAACAAAACTTAAGAAGAGGCCTGGAAATGCAGTTCAAGAAAAGAGTGTTATTAGTACGGATGAGGAGACAGAGAGAGCAGGGAGGAAAGAAAGGAAGGAAAGGAGGGAGGAAAGAAAGCTAGGAAGGAAGAAGGAAAGAAAGGAAGGAAGGGAGGGAGAGGGAGGGAGGAAAGACAGAGAGGAAACAAGGGGATGGAGTGTAACATTTGCAGTTGTATCTTAGACACTCAAGGCCAGCCCTGAGGAGGAATTCCAAGCAATGTCAGTGACAATGTCATTTAGGCTAAAACTAGCAAACATGAAGATTCCTGAGGCTCACACCAGGATTTCTGAGGGTGAGTTCTAGAAAGTGAATAAATAAATCGCCAGTGAGGTGATTCACACAAGATGCTCAAAGTTTGAGGCTCTCTCCTCAGAGGCTAAGCAGTTACAGGTTGGGAGGCTTCACACATGAAACCAGCAGGTGGGATAGGGGCTTTAGATGAAGAGGCAGAGAAGACCACATTTGCCTATGAAAGCATTGAGCCTACAACCTGATTAAAGCCACTATTCTGTTATCTGGGGAAGAGTTAGACTTTGAGAGAACTGAGAATTAAGCTATGGAATGGATTTTTATAAACTGTGATATACTTGCACACATATTAAAGAACCCTGTCTTCCCTGGTCTGGCTCCTCCCTCCTTCCTTCCCATGTACAGGAGGGGAAAGCACAGTGGGTCAATTCTGCACCCCGTGTATTGGGAATCAGGACTTTAAAGTACCCTGTGACGTTTGTATGTTTCTTTTCCACTTTCCAACACTACAGCTTACCTGAGGGTGTGTCCAGTGTTCTAGGTAAACTAACTTTGCTTCCATAATTTTAAAAGGACTATTATTTGTTTGGTGAGTTTTTTGTTTCTTCTGGCGAGATGCCAGATTTTATTTTGTTTTGGGTCAGAAAAGGAAAAAGCCTGTAGATAATGGGTTCTGATTTCAGACCAGCTCTAGGAAAATCTTTCCACATGCCAAGCACTCCACCAGAGGAGGACAATGTAGCTCTGGGTTCTTGTGTATTGCTCTTCTGAAAAGATAAACACTATCCCTAGGTAACAGCTTCCAGGTTATTACTTTCCAAAATCTGTTAACTACTTCTCTTTGTAATATGAATGCATGGTGGTTAAATCTTAAATCTCTGAGGTTTCACCAATGTTTTTAAACCAATCCACAATTCTTAAAGGGCTTTGTAGGAATTTTATTTGACTTTTAAAATCTCATTTAATTTTTATTCCTTTCCCTTTTATTTTCCCTTTATCAGAATCTTCATTTTCAACCTCATCTTTCTCCTGTCAATGCAAGTACTAGAATAGGTTTAGCATGTGTTCTTTTGGTTTTATGTGTTTGCTTTTAGTTTTTCAGCACTGGAGATGAAACATAGGGCTTTGTGCATAGCAGGCAACTACCCCACCACCAATCTACATCCCCAGCCTATATTAGGTGTTTTAGGTAATGCACATTACTGTTTTGTGTGCATACATTTTCAAGTTTCATAAATGGCATGGTGTCATGGATTATCCTCATTCTTTCATTCAACATTATTATGGATTCATAGGTCTCTGGGTAGTCACCTCTGTGGTTCCATCTTCTCTGAGTTCTATAGCTAATTAATTGCATGCCATGCAAGCTACCACATTGGGTCTATCTGAGCCTCAAGGTGTGGATACTTGGTTTGCATCCAATTGTGTGATACAAGTAACATGGGCATTTTCAATGCTTTAAAAATCCCTTTATGGGGTGGAGAAATGGCTCAGTGGTTAAGAGAACCTACTGCTCTTCCAGAAGACCTGGGTTTGGTTCCCAGAACCCAGTTTGCCCATTACTGCCTATAACTTCAGACTCAGGGAATCCAAGCTCTTCTTCTGGCCTCTGGAGGCACTGCACTGACATACACATACCCACAGACAAATATACAAACAACTAAAAATAAAAAGTAAAATCTTATTTCAAAATTCATTTGCATGCTTATCTGGGAATTTCATCAGGTAATTATACACAGGGATGGAAATGCCAAGCCATAGTGACACACCTTTGATTGGCTAAGTCTGCCAGACAGCTCTCCAGAATGACTGTCCCAGTCCACAGGCAGGCACAGTACATGAGGCTTATGATGCATACATTTTCCTGCAATATCTAGTTGTATCTAGATTTCTAATTTTATCCTTCTGTGGTGTAAACAATCTCTAAAGGAGAGGGGAATATAGGAGAGCTCTTACTAATTGTGACAAATACTTTATACTGCAATAGTGGCAAATTTCCAGAAAAGACAACGTCTCAACTCTGAAGTCAGGGAGCAAGGACAGTAATAGAAAAGAAAGTCAGTAGGCAGTACAATGAAGAAAGAAGAGTTGTGAATAGCAGAAGGAACACAGTGTGGAGAACCACAAAGGTAGGAGGTAAAGCCTGGGATTTAGGACTGTATAAAAGAAAAAAAAAGAAGAAAAAATATAAAATGGCCTGGTTTGAAGAGGAGAGAGCATACCTACCAGATCCAGGGAATGAAGGAAATCACTCTTCTTCCTTTTTTCCTTCCTAGATAAAAAAAATACAGTTTTTAAATATATATTTACATATTATTTGAGAATTTCACACATGTATACAATTTATTTTGATGATATCTTCTCCTCATCTCCCTCTTCTAACTCCTCCCAGATTCCCTAGACCGTATCTCCCTCCCAACTAAAATGTCCTCCTTTATAAAAATATATATAAAGGTTTTTATTTTAGTTGTTTTTAATTCAAATATACAGCTGTGTGTGAGAAAGCGAGAAGATGCCAGGAGAGGGCATCCGATTCCTCAAAGCCGAAGTTACAAGATACTATGAGCTGCCCTATACAGGTGCTGGAACTGAACTCGGGTCCTTTGGAAGATCAGCAGTACCCTTAATGGCTGAGCCCCGTTATATATTTCTTACTATTTTAGAATTTCATACATGTCTACAATGTATTTTTCATCATATCTACCCCTCCCACTCTTCTCTCTCCAACTCTTTCCAGACCCACCTCCACATCTCCTTGGCCTCTTCTTTTAACGACTGAGTCCAGTCAGTGCTACTGGT
>JAMJFZ010001381.1:0-119617 GCA_026225945.1 Cricetomys ansorgei
TTACAAAATGATATGATCTGTATCCCCTTGGAAGCCAAGAGTTTGCCTTTGTTTTTGTGAAATATGTATAAATAAAAAGGCACCCTGATGCTGGTCAGTCAGAGCTGCAGTCAGAGCTGCAAGATCCTCCCAGCCTCCATCTCTGATTCAATCTCCCTTCACCTACTCCTTATCTCCTCTCTGAACTCTATTGACTGCCAGGACTGGCCCCTGGCACACCCAGATTCTCTGCAACAGCAGTGGAGTAAGTGCTCTTAACTTCTGAGCCTTCTATTCAGCCCCACACCCATTAGTAATTTTAATACAAAATATCAGAGCATTTAATGGAGTGTGAGATTTCTAAGCAGAGACCTCCGTGATGCTGCCTAGGTCAGATAGCCATCACAAGCTCAATCCACAGCCCCCTGTATAAACATACACACATTACACATATATGTATGTGCACATATATCTCTTGGGTGCAAGCGTGCCAGCAGAGGAGCTCCATTCTTGAATACAGTACGCTGGTGATCTAGTTCCTGTGTTCTGTCACTAGCCCACAGAGCATCACTGCCCCCAACATCCTAATCTGGGACACCCTTTTCCTTCCTCTATGTCATCTTTTGAGAGTTTGCCCCCTTTTCCATGGTTCCCTTTATGTTTTAATAGAGCACATCAAAAGCAATGATTAAAAACACTCTAAGTTAATTAATGGGGTGCAAATTGTATGAGGGGTATATTATAAAATTGCAATCAAGACTTAGGTGTGGACTCTCCCTCTTCTGCATATTCCCAAGGTAACATTAATACTGGGGAGAAATCAAATTTTCCTTGACTTTTAATATACCATCCCAATGCTACAGTCCTCGTCAACAGAGTGTGACAAGGTTCAAAGGCTTCTGTAGGTTGCTGTTAGTCATTAATTAATTAATCATACATCACACTCTGGAGCAGCAGATCATGGTGAAATAAGAACCATGGAAGAAAACTGTCCATATTCTTGTCATACATGATTTCCAATTGACAGATTTGGAAGGGACCTAAATCTTAACTAGGTGTTCATACAGTTTCTCATTAGTTATTTCCCATAATCCTGGGCTCATTTCTCTTGTTTTACAAATAAAGTCTTTCTGGGAACAAAGCAGAAATATGTTTTCATACAGACTATTGGATCCAATTGGATCCAAGTTTGACTTTAGAGGAAATCAGTTGACTGCCTATGCCGTAGGGTCTCCTGCCTTTGAATGTCCTCTGCTCCTTTTTTCCTACCAGGTGAGACATGTTAGGTTTACCAGCCTGTCTCTGAATTTCTCAGCTAGGGAAGTCCTCTGAAAAAGCTGCCTCAAAGTTTAGACAACAGATAAACTTTATGTTGAATGTCTAACTGCTTGGAGCATGCATTCATCACCATTCATCACATCTGGCTCTGCCTTTCATGAGAGTCCATCTGATTTCCACTGATTTCCATCTAACCATCTTGCAAATGTGTGGTACATTGTGTGAAGTCACCTCTCACAGGGCCAGGCTCGTCTCTTCTAGGAGAATATTTCAAACACAGCACATGGCAATTGGTTTGACTTTCCTCACTCAAACTCGGTTCCCTTTTGAATGCAATCTTGTTTGTCTGTTTCACAGAGTTTTCAGAGCAGAACAGAACACCAGGAAGGCCTGTTCCAACCAGTTCCAGGGTCAGAACAATCGCTTCCTCATTCAAACCATTTCAGGCCTGTTATCAGGCACACTCGCTTCCTCAGTGGCAATGCTGTGCTGTCGGTATCAGTTGAAACAAAACCTGCAGGTCCTTCTTGCACAAGTATCAACGAGGCGAGCTGCCCTCAGCCTACAGGAATTCAGCTTTGTGTGTGCACCTGTGACGGGGACAGGGGACCAGGTCAGCAAGACGTGGGGTTCCAAATGGCAACTTCTAAATGTGTCCATATTATTTCCCTTTTGTGTTGGAGTGCCATCATACATGAAGTCCTCTCAGCTCCCTAAATGGAAATTTGATAAACATTCCTTTATATATATATATATATATACACACATATATATACACACACACAAACACATACACACACACATATATATATACACACACACACATACACACACATATATATATATACATTATGTGTGAATAGTATACATGTTATATATACTATATATTACATTATATAATATATATTACATTATATAATATACTATATACTATGGATCTTATATATAGTATATATTATATGTATACTATATAATATTATTTGTATTTCCTATTATATTATACATAATATATATGTATAATATGTATATCTAATATGTATTATAGTATATATAATATAATATAAATAATATGTATACCATATATTACAATATATGTATATACATATATATTTATCAAAGTCTCTGACAAAAAATAGTAAACCTGACAAGAGAGAATCCACTGGCCGGCCTCTAGAGACCACCACCTACGCTAGTGTGCCGATTTCCCCCATCCCATTTTAATCCCTCACCCTAAATTTGGTGAGTGGCAAGCAGAGGACACATGGTACAGCTTCTTCCCGGGAGGTGCCCTGTTGACAGCAAAACTGAGAGAACTTTCTAGAAGTCCTTTGAGTTGTCTTCCCTGGGAAAGCACATCAGCCCTCTCTGAAGCTGAGTTGAAAACAAGCTTAGACCAGCATGTCAGGCTTTCTTTGCTACTCATTAACTCTTCAAAACAAAAACTTTTTTCAGTGTGCTCCCAGCCCCCCAGCCCCCGCACACACTGGGCCCTACCTGCAGCATGTGAATTGGAGTTGTGAGGAAGGTTTCTTTTCAGTATATTTCCAAGTGATTTTTCATCTCACCCCATTTATGTGTGTGAACAACCAATTGCCAAACCATCTAAGGACTAGGGAACTGAGTGGCAGGAGCCAGCAGCTCCATACAAATGCCAAAGGACTTCCAGGTGATTTGGTGCCTTGGGTAACTGCACCTGTCTCCTGGGATCTAATGCCCTGCTTACCTGCAGCTCAGTCGGTAGGGGGCCTGCCTAGTGTTAGTTCCTTGTCTCATTGCTGTGGCAAAAATACCTGACAAGGAGCTGGCTTGCAGCTGGGGAGGGGTGGAGGGTGGAGGGGCAGTCCATCATCACAGGAAAGTCACAGAGGCAAGAAGTGGCAGGAAGCAGAACCTAATGAAGGTTGCTGCTCAGCCCCCTTTCCCAGTTTTAGTCAGTCTACAGCCCTGGCTGTGACCCAGTCCCACCCACATTTAGGGCGGGTCTTCCTACCTCAGAAACCTTATCAGGACAATCCTCTAGAGGAGACTAACCTAACTGAGACTACTCCTCAGAGGGGTGCTCAAAGGCGCCTCAGGCTGACAACTACCCATATCATCCGGCATGTAGGAATCCCTGAGTTCCATTCACAAATGGAGTGGTTGCACACCTGTGGAGCCAGCGCTCAGGAGGTAGAGGCAAGAGGATTGGAAGTTCAAGACCAGACTCAGCTATAAAAACAAGTTTTAAAGCCAGTCTGGGTTATGTGAGACCTGGTAACAATAACACAGAGAAGAAAGGAGGGAGGAAAAAGGAGCTGAAGAGAAAACCACAAAGTCCCCAAGTCACGTAAAAACCCACGCTTTCTGTATCTCTGGCTAGTTTGGGAAGAAAAAAGTTACCAAGAATAATTTTAAAAGAGCTAACAGACAACCTAGCACAAAACGTTTGTCATGAATGTCTGTAACATCTTCCTTACATGTTAGGTCACGGTCTACAAGAATCAAACCATTTTTTAAAAGTCTTACCCTCCTGGCTGGGACTTTTCTGGCTGTCTGGCGAGACACCAGTGAGGAGTTCGGGAAGGCGGCCTTGTCACCTCCTGAGTCCGGCTGAGCCTCCCCTCGCTGTCCTGTGGGCAGCCCTACAGCTGTGCCCCAGGATGACAGAGCAGCAGGACAGCGTGGGCCTAGCTGGGGAGGAGAAAGACTGTCATCCTCACATCCCTGGGACCCTTTAGTCTCTTGGCCCTCACTTCCCTACTCTCTGGCTTTCTTTTCTTTCTCTGCCCTTCTCTCTGTGCTGGGGAGCAAGACCAAGGCCTCCTGTATGTCTGCCAAGTGCTCTGCCATTGAAGCACACCCACTGGCCTTTGTAAACTTTGATTTTGAGACAAGATGGTAGTGAATGGCCCAGGCTGGCCTTGAACTCACTCTGTAGGAGAGGCCAACCTCCAGTCTGCTGGCTGATGGGTCACCAGACCCAGTTTTGACTCTGAAGGTCCCACCAACTTTTCATTCATTCTCTTTTCTTTCCACCTTTTAATATTTCCAGTGCACGTTCCCACATGCATGTGTGTGTATGTGTATATGAGTGAGTGTGTGTGTGTGAGTGAGTGTGTATATGAGTGAGTGTGTTTGAGTATGTATGAGTGTGTGTGTATGAGTGTGCATGAGTGAGTGTGTGTGTGTATGAGTGTGTGTGTATGAGTGTGCATGAGTGTGTGTGAGTGTGTGATTGTGTATGAGTGTGTATGAGTATGCGTGAGTGTGCGTGAGTGTGTATGAGTGTGTATATGAGTGTGCATGAGTGTGAGTGTGTGATTGTGTATGAGTGTGTGTATGAGTGTGTGTGAGTGTGCTTGAGTGTGTATGAGTGTGTGTGTGAGTGTGTGTGTGAGTGTGTATGAGTGTGTGTGTATGAGTGTGTGTGAGTGTGCATGAGTGTGTGTATGAGTGTGTGTATGAGTGTGCATTAGTGTATGTGAGTGTGTGAGTGTCTATGAGTGTATGAGTGTGCATGAGTGTCTGTGAGTGTGTGTGTATGAGTGTGTGTATGAGTGTGCATGTGTGCGTGTGTGTGTGTGTCCTCCACTCTCTTGTTCTTTCCTCCGTGGACACCTCTAGGTCACACACATTCATCTGTTTGGGGCACTCACTGGATGTATTGCTTCCCTCATCTGTTCCTGCTTCTTTGACTCACAAACTTTTTGCTTCCTCTTCTTACTTTATACAGTTCACATGTTCAGGGGAGAACCAGTTCCCCAACAACAAAATGTGGCTTTTTGTTTTGTTTTGTTTTTCCAAAGTGAGTTTGTACTGTTCCTGTTGTTGCCTTGTGGAAAGGAGGGAATTGGCATTCCGGATATTGGAAATGCTGGCAGAGCCATAAAAGGACACAACCCCAGAACTACCAAACATGGTACAACCAAACAATTGCGTGGTGGTGCGGGGGCACATGCCTGGGATCCCAGCACTGACTGAGGAGGCTGGAGCAGGAGAAGCAAGAGTTCAAGGGCAGCATGGATACACAAGACTCTATCTAAAGTAAAATCAAACCCTCTCTTTCTCCCTCACACACACAGTCTAAGTATCAATTTCAGTAGAAGCATTCCCTACCGATGTTTTTTATACTAAAAATTTACTTCGGCCAGATGTGGCGACTCATGGCTATAACCCCAGAATGTGGGGGAAGGACGTAGGAAGGTCACAAGCTTCATGGCAACCTGGACTGCAGGGAGAGACTGTCTCAAAAGACAAGACAAAACAAATCCCAGTAGAATCAAAACTTAAAATAATTTTTTTTTTATTTTGTTTACCTGAAATTCACATCTAATGGGGTTTTGCTTTTATGTCACACCAGCACTACTGCATTTAGTCACTTTCTCATCAAGCGGACCCTTACAGAATGTGTGTAGTGCATCTGTCTTGCACGGGTGATGGGCGAGGGACACTGTGGGTGCCAAAATCAGTGCCCACAGTGTGGGGGGCTGAGGACTTTTTAAAAGCAAGGAAGGATTGGGAAATAATGCAAAATAGCACAGGCCTCAACTTTACCAAACCTCGACTTTACCTGGCTTTGGAAGTTCATTCACAAATCTGGCCCACAGCTTGGGACTCAAATTTGTGAGCTGAGGCTGTGCTGTGGCTCAGGGGCCAGGTCATGTGCTCCAAAAGTGGAGACTCCTTAGCCCCAGGCCTGCCAGGCTTGCCTGCCTCTGCCTCTGCTTCTGCCTCTGCCTCTGCCTCTGCCTCTGCCTCTGCCTCTGCCTCTCTGCCTCTGCCTCTGCCTCTGCCTCTGCCTCCGTGATTCCTGCCCAGGAATTCCTGCAATGAATTTCTTTCTCACTTAGCTCCTTTTATCTTTAATTTTAAAAATGAATTATTCTAGTTGGATTTCATTATGACATTTCAGACATACGTCATACTTGGCCTGGGCTCTCCCTGTGTCCCCCTGCTCCCCATACCATTGCCACCTCTCCCCAGCCACCCATCTCTGCTAACAGTGCCCTTCTGATTTCATGTCATATTTATATATTTGGATGTATTGTGCAGATTCTGTAAAGATTTTTTTTTAAAAGACTATAATATTGGTGGAATTACCAAATAAAATATAAAAACCTTATTAAATCTATATACTTCCATATATATGTTGTATGAGAGAAAACATGGTCTTTATCTTCTTTATTCCATCCCATTTATACATCCTTGTTCTCCTCCTTTAGACCCTTCCCTCTGCCTTCATGTGTCTGTGTGTGTGTGTGTGTGTGTGTGTGTATGCGTGCTCCTGTGTGTCCCCTTGTGTGTGTGTATGTATGCTTGTGTGTGTGTGTGTGTGTTCATGTGTATGGTGCTCATCGGTATGTGTGTGCTCATGTGTGTGTGTGTGTGCATGTGTATGTGCTCATGGGTGTGTATGTGTGTGTGTGTGTGTGTGTGTGTGTGTGTGTGTGCACGCACCTAGGTTCTTCACATGAGAAAATACATTTTGTCTTTCTACCCCATCATTCCACCTTGTTCTCCCTCTCTCTTCCACTGAGGCCCCCACACCCAATGTAGTCCCCTTGCACACTGACTTCTTATTATATCTGTATGTTTAGAACCTGGATTCTGCCTATGGGAGAAAACTCGACACTTGTCTCCCTGAATCTGGACACTTTGGCCGAGCGTGATTTTGTTCAGTTCCATCAATTCTCTTCCTTTAAGGCTGAATAAAGAATCACTGTGTTCAGGACCACATTTTCTTTACCCATTCTTCTGTTGATGGACATCCGGATCATCATTTCTTGACTACTGTGGCTAGGGCAGCAATCAATATAGATGTGCAGGTTTCTCTGTGGAAGGGAACAGCCTCTGGGTACACACTGTGAGAGTGTGGCTGGGCCATAGGGAGGTCTCTTTTTAGTGCCTTGAGGAAGCCCACACTACTTCCCATAGTGGCTGCACTAGTTCACACCTCCACCAGCTGTGAACAAGCTACTCTCTGTCTCCATCCTAACCAGCATTTCTAGTCATTCGCTTTCTTAATAGCGGTCACCACTCCAGGGTGAGATGGAATTTCAATGGTTTTAATTTGCATTTCATACCTGGGTTCAAGCATAGTGAGCCTTTTTCAGATGTTTATTACCTATCTGTATTTTCTTCTCTTGAGACTCCTGGTTGATGCACTTGTCTAGTGATTGACTGATTGACTTGTTTGGTGCTATTTGGGGTATTTAATTTCTCGAGCTCTTTATATATACTGACAAATAATTGTCTGTCAGCTATATTATTCTCTCTCGTTCTGGAAGCTGCCTCTTCACTCTTCTGTTCCTTTGCTATATAGCTTTTCTATTTTTGTGATTATTTCTTGAACTCTCAGAGTCCTTTTCTTAATGTCCTTGCTTATAGTCCTTGCCTATATTTAAAGTGTGTTCAAAACAGTTTGAGAATTCTGGGCCATACCTTCCGGTCTTGGGTCCCTTTGAATTGATTTTGTACAGGAGAGTGGGGGGAGATGGGATCTAATTTCTGTCTTCTACATTTGGGTGTCCAGTTTTCCAAGCTATCTATTTCCCATGTATGCTTTCTTACAGCTTTGTTAAAATTAGTTGTCTGTATCTGTGTAGGTTTAATTCTGAGTCCTTTTCCTATTTATCTGCTTGTGTACCAGCACCATGCAGTTCTTGTTGTTATGGCTCTGCAGTGTGTTTTGAAATCAGGTCTTGGGGTAGCTCTATCATTGGTGTTTCTGCTCAGGAATATCTGGGGTATGTTGTGCTTCCATATGAAATTTAGGATTGATTTTCCTAGTTCTGTGAAGAGTATCATTGGACTTTTGATATAGATTGTTTTTGTTAATGCAGCCATTTTCACATTAATTCTGCCAATCCAGGAGCAATGGAGGTCTTTTCCTCTTCTTGTGCCTTCATCAATTTCTTCCTTCAATACTTTAAAGTTTTCATCATGGAGATCATTCACCTTCCTGATTAGGTTTGTCACTAGGGTATTTTTATGAATGGGACTCTCCTACTCCTAATTCCTTCCTCAGTGAGTTTGGTATTGGTTGCCTGGACTTTTGACCCCACATACCTAGACATCTCCTCTTTCTTCCTCAAGTCTGGAGACGCCGCCACATGAGTGGATCAGAGTACCCATTGTTATTCCGCTAATTTTAAGTAATCCTTTCGGGCCAACTACTCTTTCCAGAAAAAAAAAAAAAAATGTTTTGCCTGCAAACACATCAAATTCGGTGAAATTGATGAAATAACTAATTCTAGCATTATTTCTGAGTCTTCAATGATCGCCTTGTTTCCCCCTCTTTTCTTTTTAACACACATACACTTTGTCAGTGTTCTTAAGTATGTGTGTACACCACACACATACACACATGCATACAGACACATACATACACACACAACACATACACACAAAAATACAGACACACACACACCTCTCTTCTCCATCAAGTCTCTTATAGGCAGAACTGGGCCCACTTTAATCCATGTACCTCCAGCTCAAGAGTTTCTTAATTTAGCAGAATACGCTGTTGCATAGTATTTGGTGTGAGTTTCTCCTGTGAGCCTGTGAACTAAACCACTCTGTCCTTTGTAGTCAGAGAGTCTTTCTGTGTTGAAGACTGAATGAAAAATACTCCAGGAGAAGAAAAGTGGATTTTTTTGGCATGTTACACTGTTCCTGTATTGTTTAAACAATGTATCATAAGCCAACAACTGCAATGTGAAGAAGATCCTCATTATAGTAAAATAAATTATACACGACACAATGCAGTTGTAAGCATGTAATTCTTTTTGTGTGCATATAATTCAATTCCTTGATTATTATAAAAACTCCATTGGAGACGTGACCTTTAATTTGTCTTAATGTATATAGGAGATAAATATGTTGCTGGGATTTAAGTAACTGATTTGCATAGTAATATGTTTATGAGAACATGATGGTTATTTATAGGGCTTTGGTCTATTTGGAATTATTGTTTGTAAATATTTGTATTGTCTATAACAAGATTTTTTTTTTCCATGAGGCTGTAAGTCCTTTCTGCAAGCCTTTGTGAGCTGTGTTTGGAAGATCTCCAGGCAGCACAAATTACTGAGAAACAATGTAGGCTTCAAAAGCGTGTTTATTTGCACTGTGATATGGAATTCATGATCAAGCTTAGGTGGTGGAGGACTTCACCTCCATTCATACAGTAGTAGAAGGCTTCCTGTAAAAAGTTGCAAATGCTCACTAGCCTTTCCTTCTGCCTCCAATGACTGTATAACATTGTGCCTTCCAGGAGTCAAAATCAAGAAGGAAATTCTGGTCAGGAACAGCTCACTCCTTGCAGCAATGGGTGGCCAATGAGAGATGCAGCTGAGTCGGTGTAAGATTTTATAAAATTTAGAAAGCATCCCCATGCCGTGGTCCTACCCCGGCATGCTGAGTCAGCATTTCTGCTGGAGTCCTGAGCATCAAGGTCTGCAATGTTTAGACTGAAAGCCTGGTGCTCACCCACCCTGCCAGACCTCCACAGCAGCTAATCAAAGGGATCACGCTTTATTGCAGAAAATGATCCGAATTCTGAAAAATACAGAGAGTGAAACATACTTGCTTGTCACGAGTCTCTTTTCTACTGAACTAATTGTTCTGCGTTTTGATCGGGCTTCTTTTTATTCATAGAAATAACTTTTTAGAAACTGACCTAATAGTTAATTATGATTATGGCATCTGATTAGTATGGCAACTGGCTATTTCTAACCAATTATTCTGATTATCTTCTAAGAAGCGAATTGTGATTGGGTATTCTGCAATTCAAACTATTTTTTGTAAGGTTTGAAGAAGAAAATGCTTATCTCGTTGACTTGGAAATTATTAAAGGGAAATCCTTACCCTGGGGGAGTGACAGGTATATAACTCTATATAAGAAAATGTTTCTGTACACGTGGTACCGACTCCAAGAGTCTCGTAGCTTGTATCATCACCCAACTGTGTCATATTATACATAATCACTTATGTATGATACCTAGTATAAGCGACTATAAATCTACTTAATTCTCCCATGATATTTTAAATGGATCTTTAAGGAGATAAGGGGGTGATTTGTCTCTTCACTGAACAAACCAGACAACTTACCATCAACTCTAATAAACTGAAATTAATCACATAAAAAAAAAGTGCCCGGCTCTTTACAGGATGGCTATAAAGAGTATGACTTTATGTAAATTATCCTCTCCTTGCTAAAACACAATTACTCATCTTTGCACGACCGCAGATTAAGAACAATAAACACTTGTCTTTGTGTCGCCGATATTTTCGAAGTGATTTTCAGTGATGATTTTTGGCATCCTCCGCTGCATTCTATTATTTAATTAACCTGGTTTCAAAACAAACAAAGGCATCGTGTGTGCGTTTAAATCCATTCCCTTCGGGTGATTCCATGGCCTTTATGTTGGAGGAGTATTACCCCCTCTAGTGGATAAAGGAAAAACACGTGGAAGCCCAAGCTCCCAGGGCCCACTGGGTTTCCTTAAGCCACTCTTGAGTGGCTGATGGGTTAATTTCCTGCCATCACAGCTTGCTTTGAGCATATTATCTTGGAGTGAGGACTGTGTCCTACATGTTTGTTATACTGAGATGTAGAACAGAACTTGGAAGCTAACACAATAGAATAAAGAAACAATCCTGGCCAGACTTCCTGCTTCACAGTGAAAATGGAGAGCAGCGTGCGACACTGACCCCATCAGTCACCTCCTGTGAGAACCTCATCATAGTGTGTGTGTGTGTATGTGTGTGTGTGTGTGTGTGTGTGTGTGTGTGTGTGTGTGTGTGTCTAAAAAGCTGACAGGAATCAAATCTCTACTTTTTGCACTGGGAATTTGTAATCATTAGGTATGCTAAAGTATATTTTGTTGTTGTTGAATCAAATGAGCCAGCTATTTGCTTCTGGCTTCTTCATTTATATAAAGAGTTGTTTAGAGGCATTGTTTATAGTTTCCTATAAAAGAAACATTTATTTTAGTTGGATAACACAATATATGTGTCGTGTGTGTGTGTGTGTGTGTGTGTGTGTGTACGCAAGCATGCGCGTGAGCATAGACACACACACACACACACACATATACACACACACACACACACACACACACACCAACTAGGGAGCTGCCTTTTTCTCTGGGATCCATCTATCAGCAAATGGTCCATTAACTTCTGCTCAACTATAGAGATTTAAGGTCATTTAACTCACATGATGGTTGACTCTAACTTCAGATAAGTAGAATAAACAAACACCCATTCAAGTATAAACTACTTTTACTTTCCCTGTCTTAAATTTAAAAGCCAAGTTTTCGTTGCCAGAATCCCATGGGTGTCCTTCATTATCTTGTCTATTCCACTTACTACTGAGGCGGGGGTGGAGTCCTCGGTGGCCATGTGGCAAACATATTAAAGGGTGCTGAAGATGGCTCTGAATAGCCTTGATAATGTCCCCTTTGTCAGGTGAGATTTGATTGGCCCATGTAAGATGCTGGAGTTGGCATAAAAATTAAGAGTTTGAACTGTTTTTCAGAATACCTGAATTCATGCCTAGCATTTGTGTCAGATTACATATATTTAAAAATAAGTCTTTAAATATATGTTGAAGTATAGGAAAGCAGGGTAAATCTATACATATCCTGAGGTGGCTTATAAAATCAAGGCTTATCTTCTTTCCATAGTAACTCTTCATGTGATGCTAATTATTTTCACTTATATTCAATAGAAAAACATATTATTTCACTTATAGTCAATAGACAAACATAGAGGGGTAGATTTTAAAACACTTTTATGAGAAGTAAAATTGTCAATTGACTCCCATGTAAATTGTAATAGACACATAAATCTGAAAAGCAATGAAAACCTTTATCAGATTTCAAGAGAGAACTTGCTGTAAAGACATCCCCAAATCATGTATATCTTAAGAGCCCTTAAGATGTAGTTGGTAAGAATGATAAGACTGCATGAAGTAGAAGACTGAATAACAAGCATAAATAGCATTATTATACATTGCTACCAATGTTTCTCAGCTCATAAAATACATTTACTTCCACCATTGGTTTGGTTTGGGTTGGTTTGTTGAGAGAAGATTTCATTCCGTAATTTGGGCTTACCTGGTACTTGCTATGTCCCTGCTGGTCTTGAACTCACAGGAATCCTCCTGTGTCAGCCTCCCCAGTGCTAAGATTATGTGGTGCATGGCTTTGCCTGTGCACCCTGCTTCTGTCTTAGAATTTCTGAAAGCAAAGTGGCCACAAACACCAGTTCCTTGGTCCTCAAAATAGCCCTATAGAGATGGGGAGTTCGATACTGTAAATCTCCATATTAAACTAGGAAGTTAGCCTCAGAGAAGCTCCAAGAAGGTTGAGGAACAATATCAGGGCTGAACCCCAGGTCTGTGTGCAGATAGAGACGTTTTGTACAGATATATGGAAGCAGAGGATGGAGCATGACTAAGGGAAGTGGGTGAGCCATTTGCACTGAAGCAAGCCTTAAAACGAGTGCCTACAAATGAGGCAGCAGTAAGAGGCGGAGTGCAAAGTCAGCAGCAAGGGACAGCATTCAGACTTCATGTGGGACACAGTGAGGTCAACAATCTGCCACACACAGGGCAAAACTGATGGTCTGAGGCTGCGCTGTTGGAGTCTCTGCATTACACGTGAGCATCATGATCAGAACGACACTATCTATGGGGATGATTTTTAGGATGATAGAGAAGGTGGAAGGAAGGGATATGTTGTTAATATATGAGCTCAGATGGTGTGAGACTTAGGAGAAGGGAAAGTTCTTAAAGGATAGAAGAAATGCGGTCTGGCCAGCCATGTAATGTGGGACGTGAGAAGGACCTGGGTGTAAAGTCAAAGGGGTGCTGAGCTTCCCAGCCTTGCATCTGGTACTGTTTATAAAGTAGGCCTTGATGGGAAGATGAAGAGTTCAGTTTGGGGTTTGTTGGTCATGTGCATCTTGCTGTTTTACAGTGTTGGGGAGACACAGGCTCCTGCCACGAAAGCATTCCCTGCATGGTGCTTTTTCAAACACTAAGTGAAATTTATGCTCAGCCAATGCATGGGCTCTAGGCAATCCTGAGTTTCCAGACTCCACTTCCCCTTTTCAAAGCAGCTTTTGCACAGGACCACAAGCTGTGGTTGAAGCCAGACACCTGTGGGTACCATCAGTGCCAGTTTTAGGCAAAGCTGTGAAACACCAGAGCTGGCACTGGCAAAACTCTTTCCCTTTTTCTTTGTATGTGGCTTCCAGCTCTGGGCCACATCAGTGCATCAGCATCCTGTCCTCTGCCAGCTAGGGAGAGCTACTCAGGGCCTCCCTCAATTCTCATCTCTGGGGAGAATGTGAGGCATGCTGACAGGCCCTCTGTAAGTCCCGGGTATGGCACTAAGAAGTGAGTGTACGAATAAGGAAAGGATGATGACTAGCCAGCTCATTTACTCTAAGGGTTTGGGATTCCCCAGATCACTTTGATTCACTAGAGTAGCTGAATCTATAAGCTCTGAGTTCAAGTGAGATACCCTGCCTCAATACATAATGTGACTGAAGAAAACACCAGTGCTAACCTCTGGCCTCACATGCATGTATACACACATGTGCATCATATGCATACAAATATGCACACACACACACACACACACACACATAAATTAGCCGGCTTAACACTTTAAGACTATAGTTCAGTGGTGGAGCATTTGTCTTCAATGTGCAAGGTTTTGGGTTTCAATCCTCAATACTACATAAATACTGCATAGATAAATAAAGTCATGTATACAAGTGGCATGTCCATTGATGGAAGGAATTATAACTGATGAATTTCATACTGCAGGAGAATGTTGAGAACAAGGTCTATAACTTAACACTTTAAATAAACCATATCACACAGTCATCCAGATGTGAGACTGGCTGGTTTGGGGAGTGGTTCACATTTTGGTTGATGCACCCCAATCCTACTACTTAGCCAAGGTTGGATAAAAAGAAATGACATTGGGCAAACATAAACTCCCGTGTAGGGACTCGAAGGAGCTCAGTATCGATATGTGGGCCTAAGCCATTTGTGAACTCTTAAGGACTCTCTTCATAATTTGCAACTTGAGCATTGCTGGTCTGGGGTGAGCATAGGGTTAGTGGTGGCTCCAAGGATCTTAGAAGGCTCCATGTGCCAGAGAGACCAGATCTTAAAACTGGGGCCATCAATATCACAACTTGGTTTGAATTAAACATTAAGAAGAGAGTCCTGTGCGAGTGGCTGTGCACACACATGTGTTGGTGTGAGTACATGTGCACATGTATGCATATGTATATGAACACTCTCCTCTCTATTGAACCACTTGGTCAGATTACACGTGATCTCCCCTAGCATGGGGCTCACCTGTGAGAGTGGTTCATGTTTAGGACACGCATGGTGGTGCACACCCTTAAGCCCAGCACTCAGGAGGCAGAGGCAAGTGAATCTCTGCAAGTTTGAGACCAGCTTGGTCTACATAGTGAGTTCCAGGACCTCTGGAGCTATTTAGAGAAACTCTGTCTCAAGAAAAGAAAGAAAGGAAAGAAGAGAAAGTGGTCCATGTTTAAACTCTGGTCCTGATGACACCTGAGGAAGGTTTTTATTTATGTTGATGCCCCCCAGTCAAGACCTTGTTGCAGCAATAAATAACAAAGTGCATAAATATATATTTAAAGAGAAAATGTAGTTGCCTACATTGTAAATTTGTTCTAAAAAGTTAGGCACAGTGGCTCATGTCATGGGAGCCTAAGACAGAAGGAATGCTGTGAGTTTTCTAGGTCAGCCTGGGCTACACAGTGAGTTCCAGGATGGCCAGAGCTATATATAGAACCCCTGTCTCAAAACAAAACAAAATAAATGAACAAGTAAGCAAACCTTTTCTTAAAGAGCCTAAAATATAAAAACAGATAACAGTAAAGCAGAACATAAAAGCTAACACATACAACAAATATCAAAACACTCGAAAGGAGAAAGATGGGGGGATTCAATGTGGAGGAATAACACATGGGGAAGGACCTTGAGAAGAGACAGGAAAGTTAGCCCACACTAACAAACACTCGGGGGAGAATCTATGCACTGAGTGGTCTTAGGGTATTACAATCAGGACTTTAAAAACACCTGGCAGCTTTACGAGCTTGAATGTCCTTGGCGCTTGTGCCTACAGATCAGCCATCTGGAGGGACCCAAGGCTAATGGAGCTCTCAGCATTGGAGGTCCTTCTCCTTTTCATTAGAACACACACTAAGCAAGTAAGTGAAAGAAGAATGAATGAATGAAACCAAAGATGGTCCGCTCTTTGGTCTAGAAGTCGGAAATACAACTATACCAACCAGAAACTGTTGGTCTTTATCAGCCATAAGTAACCTAAAGCAGAAGGACCTGGTTTGCTTTTCTCTGCCTGCCTGTCCTCTGGTGTGGTACCCTCTGAAGCATGGTGCTTTGGGGCCACACATCTGGGTTCACCACTAGGTCATGAAGCCTTCGGTCTTCTCCTCTGTGGCCACCATACATTTTAGGGGAGTGCTTGAGTGGGGCTGTCAGCGGCCACAGGAGGAGATGGGCTTTGCACACTGCTGGCTCACACACAGGCCCACCAGACACCAACACGATCATCGCTGCGCTGTTTGAGCTTAAGTGTGTGAAGGTGCTGTTGAAATGACTCTCGGAGTAAACTCTGAAAATGTCTGAGAAAGGCTGAGACAGCGGCATTTCTTTTAAAAGTCTTCCAGGGCTGCACCCTCCACAGCCTCTAGAATTAGTTTTAATTAGCATCACCTACTTCCTAATTTGCTAGCTGCCTGTTTCTTATTTTATTACCGCAGATATTTTTAACCCGGGCGCTATTTAAAGCATTGAAGATAGACTACGGGTGGAAAATCACTACCAGAACATGGGGTTGTCAAACGACAACATAGAAAATTTACATCTCCTTTCTCTGTCTTATCCCTCCCTTCAAGGGATCATACATCTTTTCAGAAGTGTTGATAATGTCCCCGCTCAGTCAGGACCTATGGGGTGTAGTCACCATTCCCAGATCATTGGATTTAGCGGTTGCTTGTGTTTTCTCATGGGATTGTATGTCCACTTCAAAAATAGAGCAGAAGTCGCTTTTGGATGGGCATGAAGGTAGAAAAAGAACTTCTCGCCCACGTGAGTCATAACCAATGAGGACTAACTAAACCATGGCCGCTCATTTTGGATTCAGCCCCTTTGCCAACACTATTTCAAACAGTCTAGAATGTTCTGCCTTTCTGCCCAGCGTGAAGGTTGGTAGGAATATTAGCACACCCAATGCCTTAATTTTAATCACTCTAAGCATTAACTCTTCACGGGCATCAGTGACCTTGCTAGCCTGCAGCAGCTTGTGGTACGTTCTAACTAACTCCATTCTGAGCTCCCAGTGGGTTGGTTTAACTCTCCGTTGATGTGCAACTCTGGCTCATCTGTACCGTTCTCTAGATGCTTCACAAGGCTCGGTTGTGGGTCCTGTTACCAAGCTTTGACTCTGGAAGTCAAGTTCTCACAATGGGGTCCTACAGCTAAAGCTCAGCCGCAGTTGCAGTCCGGTGGAGAGAGAGATCTGGTTGTGCAGGGGCAGGGGCTGGAGAAATTGCCAGGCTCACTCTTTGGTGGCACTTTTTGGTGTTTTTCTGTTTCTTTTCCTTTCTTTCAGTCGGGTCCTTCATCTGTTTCCACAATGGGTTTGTTTTCTTAATTGTCTTGTTACGGCCTGAAATAAGACCATCAATAAAGAAAAGAGGGCTAAGACTTGGCCTGGGCAAGATGGAGGAGGTTTTGCAGGCCTCATTTGTTCCTGTTGCTTTTTTTTATATTATACCTGTTCCCGCTGGCACTAATTCAGTATTGTATCTAGGTTTTGTGAGCACTGGATGGAGAGGTTTAATTAAAAACAGTCTTCAGGAACAGCCTTGGAGCAGGCCCCAGAACTCGCACAGCCTCTTCCCAGTCACTCCACACCCTGGTCCTTTTATCGCTTCATTATCTCAAGTCCAATGTTGACTGGGTCGATTTCCTGTTTGAGTACAAGCCAATCCCTTGAAGTCATTTCAGTACCATAGCCGGGACAGCACAAGCTTCCCCTGTAACATTTCCACCATTTAACACTCCCCCTATTGTTTCTTTCTTTCCTAATGACAAGCACAGAGAGGTGTTTCCAGCAGGCACTTAATAACCCGTGTGTTTCTGATGCTCTAACCACCGCCACTGGCCAGCGTTGATTAGTGGCGGATCTGCAAGAGCGTTCAGACATTCTCCGCACACGCAGGTACCGCAGCGGAACTTTTATATGAAAACTTCACTTAGGGAGTTACTTTTCTGTCCTGTGTTCGCTCAACTTTTCCAGCTCAGCTCTGTCTTGAAATATTGTCACACAACATGAATGGGGGTTTCGGTTTTACTATCGCAGCCCGGTGAAATGGAGCCGGAAAGGTTGATTAAATGTCCTTCAGGAATCCCTGTCCTGGGTGTGAGTGCAGCTGAACACCAAGGTCCTTTGGGAATGGTAAAGAATGTTGATCTTCATTCAGTCTCCTTTCGACTCGCCCATTTAGTGAGAGGTATCATTTCTAAGGAGACATCTGCCCCGTTGTCTTTAAGATTTTATCTTTATTTTAAATTACACGTATGGAATGTGCGCACACGCAGCACCCACATAGGTTGGAAGAGGACTCTGGACCCCCTGGTGCTAGAGCTAAAGGTGGTGGTGAGCTACCTAATGTGGGTGCTGGGTACTGAGCTCACATCCTCCGGAGAGCAAAAAGTGCTCTTAACGACTTGTCTTCGTGAGACAGGGCCACTAGCACTGAGACCTATGTTCCTGGACTAGGCTGGGCTGATGGGCCAGAGTTCCACAGACCCACCTCCTCAGCATAGGACTCCAAACGCAGGCTACAACGCCTGGCTTTTCATGTGGGTGCTTGTGGTTTTGGGGCAAGCATTTTACTGACTAAGCTATCTCCTCGGCCTCTTTACGTTTTAAACCTTTAAATTTAAGAAAAATAAAGATTTTATTTTATGTGTGTCCTTTGATGAATCTGAGGCACTGAATGAAATACATGTCTTGCATCTACCTAAAGCGCTTCCCCCACCCCACCCCACCAACCCCACCTCTGCAAGCCACGCTCTCTCCATCCTGGCCTGGGTGCTGCCTTGCCTTGCCTTCCCTTCACCACAGTTTGTCTTTTTTACATGTTGGTCAGTGTGCTTGTCCTACAGCCTGGGCTTTCGTGTTTGGTCACCGCCCAGCTCATGTTTGGTATTTTTAAACTCATCGTTCATATATCAGTACTGAAGGTTTGAGAACAACAGAACCTTTCATGGCCCATCTGGGCATGGCCTAAGATGCTGGACACTCACAGTCATCAGAGACTGGTGTTGACTCGTGGGAGCAACCAAAGTGGATGCAGGTTTAGTAAGGATTATTATGGGAAAGTGAAAAATTAAGGAAAAATATTAGAATTTTCCAAGAGTTGAGAAAGATTGTCTAGAGGGAAAAAAAGTCACTGAACTTCCTTTATTTAGGGTTTTAAACATGGTGTGGGCTGAGTAATCTCTTGTCAAGACTGGATAATTCTCCAGATTATCATTGGCCAAGCCAACGGAGGGCCCACAGGCCCATGCGTGCCCTGGGCCCAACCAGAGAGATGCCCCTTGCTTAGCATGCACCGCCCACACAGTTAAGGAGAGGCGAAGCCTTTCCCTCCCCGTCAAACTCTGACTTGGCTTTGCTGGCTGGAAACCCCAATTATCTGCCAGCCATTAGTTACAGGCTGGCGTTTCTACCTCTGACCTTGCAGGTGTGTGGAGTGCAATTAGTTATGCTAAGCTCCCCTTGTTCTCACAGCCACCGTGAAGGGGTGGTCGTGTTCTCGGTGCTCATCTGTGGGATGGTCCAGGGTCTGTCTCCTGAAATGTGACAGGCTCCTTAGAAGCGGTCCTTATGAAAAGCTCATTCCATTCTAATTAGCTTTATGAGAAGCAACATATGAAAAGCAGGAACGTGTAATAAGCAACAGTACCTAGGATGTGTTTCTTACAGGGAAAAGGCCTCAAGGGAGCCAGTCAGCTCAGACTGGCCTTGCATCTTAGAGCTGGTCTGTCTCCTGTCAGGTCTGCTTGGCTCTCTGTATCTACCTTCAGGAGTCTTTGTCTCTCATCCTTGGTGCTCCTGGCAGCAGTGCTTTTAATGCTCCCTTTTGACCTTAACGTCCACTCCTACTGCAGCACACGTGAGCAATTGTCTGGTTCCACCGTGGGCCCGTTTACTGACGACTTACCATGAACGGACTCCTACCTCAATGGTTTTTTAAAAAGTTACTATTTTACTGCATTCATTTGTTGTATGTGTGTATGAGGGTATGCATGCATGCGTGTGCCCGCACATATGGAGTTGAGAGGACAACTTTCAAGAGTTGGTTCTCTTCTCCCACCACGGGGTCCTGTGAATCAGTTTCAGGTTATGAGGCTCTCAGCAGGAATCCTTATGTGCGGAGTCATATCGCCAGCCCCAACATTCTTTGTTACACTTATTCACTGTGTGTGTGTGTGTGTGTGTGCGTGCGTGTGCACGCGCGCGCGTGTCTGTGTATGTGAGTGGGCACGTGTGTGGAGGGTGTCGGTTCTCTCCCCCTGCACAGGAGTCCGTGGGATTGAACTCATGCCACCACGTGTGGCTAGGGCATTTATTGACTGAGCCGTTTCAGCAGCTCTGCCTCTTGTCCCTGAGCAATATCTCACTGGATAAACGTATCCTGTCGATCCACTCCGCTGACTCTTCCCTGTTTCTGGTCATTATGAACACAGGTGCCATGAACGACTTGATGATGACCATGGGCTTCTAGTTCTCCCCCATGAAAACCCAGACGTGGGATAACTGGGTCATTATACCAAGGATCTGCTTATTTTCCTGAGAAGTGGTCTCACTCTTTTTCAAATTCATTTGAATTCTCCAGCTCCCTTCAATATTATTATTTTTGTTGTTGTAGTTTGAGGTTCTAGGTTTATGCATGTTTCACTCTGGATTAACTTTTGTCCGTGGAGTACCATTCTGTGCACCTTGAAGTGAACTCACCATCACAAGGTTCTCAAATCTAAGAGAATCCATGTACACGTGTCCTGTTGCAAAGCAGGTTGCCTTAAAATACGTAGGGAAGCCTGGTGCAGTTTCCAGGTGATAACTGTGTGGGACACATGGAACAGCTGTCAGAGTCTCTTGTCCCCTAAGAAAGGCACCCCATGAAAGACTCGGGCGTGTCCTTTTATAGTCTCATCTGAGGGCCACTTCCAAGCACGTGGAAAACATTTGATGAATATCACTGACTTCCCTTGAGACGGACAAACTGTGAGCATAGATTGTTAGTGGAGACCTGGTCCTCAGCTTCGATATTCCTCTATCACTATCTTCCCATCAGAATTGTCAAAACATAAATGACCCTACCTACACGTAATGGCTGCTTCTAAAGCTCCACGCCAATGCAACTCTCCTTCCAGAATGTTCCCGCTCTGCAGCTGGGTGAAGGGGCCTTCCTGGTCATGTGGACGATGGAGTGAACACTCTTGTCCTCACTGCCCATTGGCTGACATTATAAACGCAGGCAACATCATATTCCTCCTCTGAAATTAGCTTTAATTTTTTTTTTATCGAGGAGAAATGACACCATCCTAGGTTCATTAGCACTTTTTCTTTTACCATCCTGAAGTCCTGTCAAAGTGATGTGAATAATTACTGCAACTTACTGATAGTACCACAAACAATAATACCAGATTTGTAGACAGGTGTGTGTGGGGGGGGAGGGGTGTTAGTGTGTGTATGAGCATGTGTGTGTATGTGTGTGTGCATGTGTGCACATGTGTGTGTATGTGTGTGTATGTGTGTGTACATGTATGTATGTGTGAGTGTACGTGTGTGAATGAGCATGTATGTGTATGTGTGTTTGTGTGTATGTGTGTTCATGTGTGTGCATGAGCATGTATGTGTGTATGTGTATGTGTCTGTGTATACATGATCACCATCTCAAAAAAAAAAAAAAAAAACCACCAGTGAACTCAGTGTGAATGTATTTGAGTGTTAAAGTAGCAGAGAGCGCCAGGGCAGCCGCTCAGTGGATAAAGTGCTTGCTGAGCAAAGATGCCGATGTGAGTTCAATCCTTAGCACCCATGTTAAAATGCCAGGCACACCTATAATCCCAGTGCTGGGGAGGCAGAGACAGGAGGATCCCTGGATCTTGCTGGCCAGCCAGTGGGGCTGGATTAGCGCACTCTAAATTCAGTGAGAAACCCTGTCTCAAAAAAAAAAAAAAAAAGAAAAGTAGGAAGAGATTAAAGAAGACAACCAAGGTTGACTGGCCTCTGCACCCATGCGCACATATGTGAATGAACACACACACACACACACACACACACACACACACACACACACACACACACACCTAGCAGCTGACAACTATAGAATTCAATGGCTATGACATCTCCAGGAGTTTTTCAGTATGGTTGCTTCAAGTTAGGCTGCAAAAGACAGAGGGATTAATGAAGCCCTTTATGAGACAAGCCCAGAGCATGAATTAAAAGCCTCTGCGAGGTCCTCAGGGGCACTTAGTAGTTGAAGGTCAGGCTCCCGTTACTCACTTTCCACTGGAAACTAACTAGACTGCAGGGAGCGGGTGTGTTTCCTTTCTCTTCCCCTCCAGCCTCCCCAGGGAGTGTCTCAATTCAAAGAAAGACCAGGAGGCGCAGGCCACTTGCCGTGAATAATCAGAAAGAATCTATAAGTTCAAAAGCAACTGAAATTCCTAGAAGAGATCGAATGTTGTAAGGATAAATGACTTAGTATTGTAAAGACAAAACAGCCCTTGTGTAATATCAAGCGAGCGTTGGCTGCAGGCTCACAGTGGCCTTCGTTATTTATGTGGCGGTCTCCACCGCTCCGGTTCAGGAAACCGAGTCCACGCGTTCAGGATCCAGGCAAAGTTTGAATCAGAGCCTGTTATTTTTCTTCAGATCTCTTTTTTCTCTTCTCTTTCTTGACGGTAACGGTAACAGTGGTCTGTAAGTGATATTCCTGCTGATGCCTCGGTGAGGTTGAGTGCACAGGACACTTAGACAAATCCAATCTATTGCTCCAAGAGGGTGAGACTCTGTTTATTGGGAGGGATGTGTTTCTTAAATGCAAAAGTAGAGGTGTTACAAGGATCGGAAGTCGGGAAAGAAAAGATGCATTGTTTCCTATCTACTACGTCAAATATATCAATTTTTTGAAAATGACAGTAACACCCAGCTGAGCCCAATAAAGAAAACTGCATGCTTCTAATAGCCTTTAAAACTTTAGCTCCAGGGACACCACCAAAGATTACCTTCATGACCACAAACTTCTCTGGATGCACAACATCATCAGAAGAAAGAAAAGATGGGAAAACATCAAATTCCAGATGTATTCTAAAATTCGTAGGGTGGAAATTCTATTTCTCCAGATAATGCATAGACTTAAAAAAAAAAAAATACGTGGGAGGCAAATGAGAAGTCCACCAAATTCAATTCACTTCAGTTCAGTATCTGTAGACATCTTTTTAAGTTGTGTTAAGAGTCTAAAAGGGAAGAGAAATGAGGTGAGAGAAAAGGATGCGTGGTCCTGCTGTGACTTCTTCATGGGCATTTATTAGTCAAATGCTGCAGCATATAGCAGGGCATGCAGCAGACAGAGAATTAGCCGAGCTGCTGTTTGGGGATAAATAGTTCTAAAACAGACTACTTGTCAGGAGGAAGTCATGACACATACCATCAAGAAAGACCACATGGGGAGAAAGTCACCAGCATCATAGAGATAAATGTAAAAAGTAATTCAAGCTCATTCATTTCATGATGGAGGCTTGCAGTCTGCTACAACCCCTGTCTGGTGCACAGTGGGCATCCAATCTTGGAGCTCCTCCCTGGGAGTCACTGAGGTTAATCCATAGCCGGAGGGATAGAGGGCCACCTCATCAGATTCCAAATAATCCCAAGGCTTCGGCACTTCTGGTTATGACCCACAGGACAGAGTGATGCTCTCGATGATCACAACTCAACCGCTTGCAGAACAGTTCCCAATTTGGCTTCGTGTGCAAGTGAGTTTGCTTTTTAATTGGGCAAGAAGGAATTCTGGGGACTGGAAAGATGGTTCCCTGAGTTGGTAATGTGTCTGCTGAACAAGCACGAGGATCTGAGTTCAGGTCCCCAGAACCTACGGAAAAGAGAAGGAATGAACCAGACCTGCTGTGCATATCTGTACCTGTAAACCAGAGTGGAGCAGAAATAATCCGATTCCCCAGCATGCACTGGCCACCCAATTTAGCCAGTCAGTAAGCACTAGATTCAGCAAGAGACCCTGTCTCAAAAAGTAAAATAGAGAACAGTAAGGGATGATTCATGGTGCTGACCACTGACTACATACATGTACACACACACATACACAGAGGCATGCATGCAAGCTTGCACATACATGCACACGTGCACAAGAGTAAATTTTGTGAGGCATCCTGATTCTTATTATACAACATTAATTTTACTCCTTGCTCATGTGTAAAAGATTTGTCACAGATCAGCAATAAGAGTCCAATTACTCCAGACCCTTGTTAGGCAGAATGGATTAGCCATCTTACACCCTGTACCTAATAAAAATAAATAATAAAAAAAGAAACCTTGATGGGAGACACTGCTTTTTGAGATCCCCTTCTGTAACAATCCATTAAGTCACCCTTCGGAAATTCCAGAAGCCCCTCAGTTCAATATCCCTAACGTGTGATCACGTGTTGGCATCCCATCACCCTTGCTCTCAATAGAATCCCCAGCTGTGCGGTGTGTTCTTCTCCAGGGCTTTGTACTTTCGGAGATGGCCACGCACAGCCGATGTGCATGGCAGGCTGTACCACCATGTAAGATTTGTCTGTTCGCTCAAAGTTGCTACTGGCTGCTGGTGGCTATGCTCTCACTGTATTGATCTGTGGGCTAGAGCACACGCCTTTATCACATTTGCAGCAGTTAGGAGAGAAAGGAGCCTTACCCATGAAGGGGCTTTTGTGTCTCTTTGGGGATTATTTAAGAACTGAATGGTCCTAGGGAGAGCAATTGTAAGAATTCCCCAGACTCAGCCCTGTGGTGAGTGGGACTTTAAGCAAAATATGTAATTCTCTGCCTCATGCTATTTCTTTACAAAAATATTTGAAGAAGTTTCCAAACTGCTTATTGAAAAATTTACAGAACAAAATTAAAAAGAAAAATCTCTTCAATGGGTGGTCGGTAGGACAGCACATTTCACTCTACAGTAGTGGGCCATTCTGGGCTTTTTTAAGTTTGATACTTTCCTAGAGGACCATTTAATCTCAGTTTTACGCTTTAATTTTTTTCTTGCTTTTACGTGTGTGTGTGTTTGTGTGTGTACATATGTGTACACACTCCTGAATGCACAGCTAACATGTGGATGTCAGACGATAACTTGGGGGAATCGGTTCTCTTCTATCACGTGAGTCCCGGGAATTAAAATCAGGTCATCAGACCTAGTGGCAAGCACCTTTACCCTCTGGGCCATGTCAGCAGCCTTCAATTTTACTTTTTCAGAAAATAAACTAACATTTAGGAGTCTGAGTTAGGAGGATTCCTAGGAGTTCAAGGCCACCTCTACATAGGGAGACCCTGGAGAGAGCAGAACAGGAAGGAGGAGGAGGAGAAAAGGAAGGGGGAGGAGAGAGAAGGGAGGAGAAAGACAGCAGAGAGGGGACGGAAGAGAGAGACGTTCAGATCCCCAGAAACATAAGTAAATGCCAGGTGGGTTTTCAGCTTGCCTATAATTTCAGCCTCAGAGGGAGGAGACAGGGGGCCCAGAGCAAGCTGGCCAGTTAGACTAGCTAATTCCGTGAGCTCCGAGTCTCATTGAGAGATTCTACCTCATAGAATAAGGTGGTAGAGTCATCCTCAGGCCTTCATGTGCACGCTCACCCATGTGCACATGCACTCGAATGCACATCTCCCCCCCCACACACACATGGAAGCATATGTACATGTACAAACCACACACAAGAAAATGGGGGGAAATGAGATATGATTCCCTGATACGAGATGCTGAGTGTTCTGGCTGATCCCCAAGAAGTATGTTCTTTTTCTGAACTCCTTTCCTTAGCAGATAGAGTTATACTTTCAGTTGCCCCAAAGGACAACATCCTAAAAAACAACTTTGTTTCATGTTGGGATGTTTATCACACCCTAGTTAGAGCAAAGGCAAATCCACTCATAACCAAATGAGAAAGTTCCCGTAACCTTAATAAGCTCACCCCGTTGCAATTTTAGAGAACACACGGCCTTTCTCTGATCCAGTGTCTGCATTTAATTTCGGGAGGTGAGAAGGTTAAGAAAATCTAGGTCAGACACAATAGCTGCTGATGTTACTGCTTTCTTGTGCTAAATGACACAGCCCTTACCACTTACCCATCTTCCCACTCACAGTGGTTCCTCCATGTTTCAGCTCTCTGTGCACCTGTGCTCAGTGCTCACTCACACAGCTGACCTTGAGTTTACTTGTTTGTTCTCTTTGCAATGCCACCATGTGCGGGTGGCAAAGGATATATATGTACCTGTTAATATATGTATATCTGTCTGCAAATCTTTGGATAGACGATAGATAGATAGATAGATAGATAGATAGATAGATAGATAGATAGATAGATAGATAGATAGATGGATGAGTGGATAGATGGATAGATAGATAGATAGATAGATAGATAGATAGATAGATAGATAGATAGATAGATAGATAGATAGATAGATAGATGGATGAGTGGATGGATGATAGATAGATAGATAGATAGATAGATAGATAGATAGATAGATAGATAGATAGATAGATGATAGATAGACATAGATACATAGACAAACAGACACAAACGTGTATGGTAGGGTATGGAGGTATAGTTCATGGGCACTGGGCTTTAACAGGCTAATAGGAGCTAGAGTATCTGTAGCCATTGTCGAAATCCACCCTGGGTTTAAAATGTGTGCTTCAATGTGCAATGTCAAGTTTGAACTGTCTCCTTTCCTACCTCCAACTGTTCCGTGGGTTTATTTATTTTATGTCTATGGGTCTTTTGTCTGCATGTATATATGGTGCCCTAGGAGGCTAGAAGAGGGATTTTGAACCCTAGGATTCTAGTTACAGATGTTTGTGAGACATTATGTGGGTACTGGGAACCTAACCTGGTTCCTCCACAAGAGAAACAAATGCTCTTAGCTGCCACAGGCTCTCCCAGCCCCTCCCACTGCTCTCTGAAAACAGACGTTAGAATCTCTCTGCTCCCAAACCTTTGGCAGAATGTTGAAGCATCACAGTCACAGTCACGCACGGCTTCTCCTCAGGATTATGTAATCTTCCTAGTCAACAACTTTAAGAATAGCACCAATGGTCAAGCACCATCTATTTACTACAAAAGAACTAATTCCTTTACATATTCCCACAGGCTAGTGACACCATTACTCCAGGTATGTCATACTTCACAGGGTCAGGAGCTACATGGAGAGAATTCCTCTGGGCTTACTATGGAAAAGATCCCACTATCCTAAATGATCTTGAGGTGAGTGGTAAAAGTTCTTTTTTTTAACCATGTGCTGAATCCACTCATAGAGAGCTTGCAAGAATCATTATTTCCATAACTACTTTGAGAATTCTATTAATAGGTATGTGATTTTTTAAAAGATTTATTTATTTTTATTTTATGGGTGCTTTTTATTTCATGGGTGATTTGTCCGCATGTGTGTCTGCCCACCATGTGCATGCAGAGGGAAGCCATAAGAGGGTGCCGGATCCCTCTGAGATATATATATATAGATAGATAGATAGATAGATAGATAGATAGATAGATAGATAGATATAGATATATATATAATTAAATTAAAAATATTCATATATATATATGACTATTTTAATTTTCCATAAGAAAAGATAAAGCTTCTGTGATCACTGTGAACATTGATGAATAAGGAATACCAAAATACAACAGAATTTGTTACAGTACTCAGCACATTAATACTAACATTCATGAAGAGACAGTGTGCAAGAACGGCCAAGAAACTTTAAAGGCAGGAGTCATACATAGCTCAACAGTTAAGAGCACTGGCTGCTTTTGCAGATGACCCAGGTTTGTGTCCAAGCACCCTCTGGCATACATAGGAGTCATACATAGCTCAACAGTTAAGAGCACTGGCTGCTTTTGCAGATGACCCAGGTTTGTGTCCAAGCACCCTCTGGCAGTTCATCTGCAACCATCTGCTACTCTAGTTCCAGAGGATCCGATACCCTCTTCCGGTCTTTCCGGGCATTGCATGCATGTAGCATACAGACACACAATCAGGCAAATACCTAAGTTCATAAAATAATTTTTTTAATCATTAAAAATTAAATTCACTCCTGGAATATCCCTATTATATGTGGTATTTACCTATGTGAGTATAGGCAAGTTTAGTGAATATTGGGTAAGTACATATAGTTTTTTAAAACCTAAAAAATGTTTTTTCACTTTAAATCTTATTGTATGCCCGGCAGTGGTGGCACATGCCTTGAATCCCAGCACTCAGGAGATGGAGGCAGGCAGATCTGTGAGTGCAAGGCCAACCTGGTCTACAGACTCAGTTCCAGGACAGCCAGGGTTACAGCAGAGAAACCCTGTCTTGAAACCCACCCACCCACCCAAAAAAAGCTTATTGTACAAAAAATACATATATTTGCACTCAGACATGAATGTACAAAAGTAGGCATTCCAACATAAAAACAGGCTCGTGGTACTGACAAACAGCAAACCACACAATTATTCATATTAAGAAGAGCGACCCAGCAGATGGCTGCACATTTATGGTGAGAAATGCAACACACCAGTTTAGTTCCCCTATTGTATCAGAAAAGAAGATCTGTATGTTCTGACATTTAACGAACTCCTGGTGGAAAAAAAAAATCAAATTTCAGAATGGTATTACCATATTTATGAGAAAGATGATTTTTATTTACATATCCTTGTGCATGCACACATACCAACACATGCCCATGAGAAAGGTATGCTCCCAGTATTAGCCACAATTCTTTGAGAAAGAGAAGCGAGAACTGGGGTTGGAAAGAGGATGAGGTGGTTGGGCACAGGAGTGACAGAGTTCTTTTTTAGTCTAAACATTCCTGTGTATTTTAATTTCTTCCAACATGCACATGTTTTCATCGCGTATTTAAATTTAAACCATACATCGGTTGCCAACATCAGAACTCTGATGCACGATCTTCTTTACTGTCACATTTTATCCATTGCTTATGCTCCAACCTCCACTAGGAAAGTCACGGTCATGTCAAAGCTTCAGCAAATACTGCCACTGGCTTGGCAGGGATGAAGATATCCAGGAGACACCCCTGTTCCCTCGTTTGCCTATCAGTCCATTATTGAAACCATGGACCCCAAGAAACTGGAAATCCCTCCAGGAATCTCACGCTGAGAGAAGAGAAAGCCAGCCAAAGGGAAACTTTTCTCTGGGAAAACACATTTACAGCTCATCGGACCATCTCACAGAAGATGGTGGGTCAGTGACAGGCAAGACTGAACCTTGACCTGGGCCTGCTAAAATAGGCATAACTCTGTCTTTCTAAGCATACGTCTGCCTCACTCAGAGGACGTGGACTTGTGGTCTCACGGATCTCTGTCCCTCTTCTGCGTATGGCTACAGTTCCTTTGTGTACTTTCCTCTGTTGACTTGACTGTTTCGATAGACTTATGGAGGACAAGCAGCCAAACCCGGCTTTGGCCCACAGGCTGTGACCCTAAGTCCAGTGGCAATACTGATGAGCTTTGTGAGCCGTGGCCCAGTCAGAGCACTGAGTCTCATGAGTTTCCATCATCAGGTCTTCAGATGGCCCTGGAAATAATGTCATTTTTACAGCTTCCAAGAGGATGCCATTAATATCCAACGGCCTTCATTTATATAGTTAGATGTAAGTAAAGTTATATAGCTCAACTGTTTTATCCAGAAACACTGGATAAACATTACACTTACAAACATTATGATTGGATTTCGATGACTTTATTCTGACTTCACCTAATAAAATTTAAACTGTCTCCATGATTAACTGAGCTGGTGTGATTTCTCATTATATGTGACTCATTTGTCCAACTTTAAAAAGTGAGAAACAGGAAGAGGAGATTGCATCTGGAACACGTGTGCAGATCGACCCTTCTTACAACAATCAATGCAAACACCTCACAGATATAGTAAAGGCCATATGAAAGGCCCTTTTCTTGTATTGTCCAAGGGTCCCCCAAACATGTACAACTGTAATATGCAAAATTGTGCAAACTCAACCCTCGATTTCCCATCCTGAAATACTGATGCTCAGAGTCCTGGATGCTTTATGCCACCGTGGGGAGCCATTGCTGCCAGTGACTGCTAAACTGGGTCAGCCTAACTCCAGTCTCAGGAATGACACTGACTTCACATCTAGAGACAGTTAATAAATTACATTCATCCCTCAAAACCCTCCTTGCTTCTGGACACATATGTGTGCTTCCATGATCCATAATTTACATGCCTTGCCCCTCCTCTCCAACAGTACAACCTCTGCTTGTTTAAATGGCAAGAGCTTTAATCAAAGTGAGAGCCAAGCCTTGAGAGTCGGGGTCAAATCTCCCCAAGTTCACACTCGATTTGGTTGCTCTCATCAGCCTTGCTGGGCTAGCAGTTGCCGCTCAGTACGGGAGCCGAGCCGAGGGCTCCTTCATCAGCAGCCACTTATTGTGTCTCAGAGTAGGGTGAGGGTCCCAGAGAGATGACCCAGAATCAAGTTCTGGGAGGCATGGAACTCCACACAAACTTGAAAGCAGATTTCATCATTAAAGCCAGAGGTGTGACAATGGGATTCCCGCTTCTTTTAAGAGCAGCCCCGGAACACCCACTGGCCGTGAGCATTGGGCATTGAAAGTTTGTCTCCCTTTTAACCAAGGTCACCTTCTTTATCTAACTGCCTTTTTGTGTGTAAGACAAAACTCCACTCGGCTCACACGAGATTCCCTTTATGTTTCTCTTGAATAACAGAGCTTAATGTCTGCGACCAACACTGGGACAAATTACTATGTGTGATTCTGAAGCTGTTCTGGCTCCACCAACAAGAAGTAGAAAACGGAAGGTTTTACACGCCGTGGCGTATTTCTCCAAGAGCTAAGTTCGTTTTCATGGGCTTTTTACAACTATGCAGTAATTCTCAATATGTACTAATTTGGCAAATACAAACTGAGGTTTGGAGATTAACCATACTTTCTGCTATCAAATTAGAGCCACTGGAAATTTGAAAAGAAAAACCGCAGTAATGAGTGAGTTAGGGAAAATGGACTGCAGGGACACACAGTAGACTGGACACAATTGTAGGGCTCTGGTTAAGGAAAAGACACTTCCTCTACAGGCTGACAACTGCACAGGATCTGCCTGTACTAAGGTGTAAGCGACTGATTGCTACAAAAAGCTACAAAGGCGTTTATGACCGGGAGACTGGCAAAATTAATTTTCCTAAAGGATAGGAAATTATTCATCTGGCCTGGCTTTGTATTGCACTATTCCAAAGCCAGGAGCACAAATTGACCTCAGTGAGTTTACGCTGAGAACTGACAGTTCCCCTGTGGGTGACACGTTCTAGTAACACTTTCTCAGTCTATTCGTAAAACAAAACCCAACTTTTACCCTCAACCTTTACACAGAGACTTTGTGTCATAGTTAGACTCCAAGAAGCGCATGGTTACCACTTGCCCTGGTTAGCTCTTCTGTTGCTGTGATAAAACACAGACCAAAAACAGCTTGAGGGTTTATTTCATCTTCGGGTTATAGACCATTATCGAGGGAAGCCAAGGCAGGAGCTTGAAGCAGAAACTATGAGGACTGCTGATTACTGGCTCGCTCCCAGCGTTTGCTCAACTACCTTTCTAATACAGGGTAGGCCCACTGGTCTACGGATGACACCGCCAATCTTGTGCAGGCCCAAAAGTGATATTTATATTAATTCAGTTAAAATACATAATAACTTTGTTTCTACAATGAAGAGTTACATTGTTTCCTCATGATGACTCAAGTCAGGGCTGGGAAGGCTCTCATGGAATGAGAGAAAACTGTGGACCTAAGAGGGCTGCTGGAAATTTCCCAGGGGCCACTGAGGCCCTGGCTCGGCTCTTCCACCTGCCTATCTTAGAACCTCTTTGTAACCATGAGGTCATATTCATTGTCAGGACGAAGTACCACTACACAGAATGGAAAAACTCCTATAGCAGGGATTTGGCCAAACCAGGCCTATTTTACTCCATATGGAAGAAATACAAAGGCAGACCATTTCTAAACTGCTTTCTTCAAAATCCCACAAAATAACTCTGCTTATATTTCATAGGCCAAAATTTAAACATATGAATTCATTTAGCCACTAAAAAAGGTTGGAAAGTGTAATCCACTACCTGAATACATTGTCATTCTGAATAACATTACTACTAAATAAAGGAGACTAGACACTGGTAGCATGTAGCTATCTCTGCAAAAGCATCAGCTAGCTACTCTAAAGAAAAGCATAAGAACACATGTATCGATAATCCTGTGTATTTGCCAGCTTCCTGTCTCTGTAACAAAATACCCGGGGCAATTAAGTTACAAAGAAGAAAGGTTTATGTTAGCTCAACTTTGGACTTTTTAGTCCATGAGCTAGTTGTCCTATTGCTGCAGGGTTGTAGAGAAGCAGCCCATCCCGGTCCTACTGTGTGACAGAGGCAAAACAGAACGAGGAAGAGATCTGAGCCCCACAATGCCCTCCACCATCACATGTCCCCACCATACCCCACCTGTTGGATGTTTTATCACGTGCCAGTAGCACTGCCCTCGATGCCAAGCTTTCATACACAGGATGCTGTGATGCACTCAGCATCTAGCCATGGCTAGCAGACAGCTTCAAAATATCGCTTCATTTGGCAACCTGGGGAGATGGCTGTCAGGTAAGTGCTCGGTGTGTGAACTTCAGGACCAGAGTTTGATCCCAGCAGAACCCACATAAAAATGCTGTTACGGGGATGTGTGCCTATAATCTAGCACCAGGGAACAGTGGAGGGGAGGGGTGACAGGAGGATACCTACCTGGGCTTCTTGACCTGCCAGTTTAAATTAATCATTGCTTTCCAGGCTCATCCAGAGACTTTCTCTCAAAAAACAAAGGTTAAAAGTGAGGAAGACATCACCACTGACCTCCAGCCTTCACACACATATATGTGGAAATTTTGGCAAACTATCTAGACAAATTACTATGATAGTGCAAACTTAATAATTCTGGATATACATAAAATACATGAATAATTTTTGTGCACAAAAATATAACTCCATAGAGAACATTTCCACTCGTATCCTCTGATTCCCAGGTCCACTTGCCACTTCTTGTCCAGTGCAAGCAGTTCATCAAGGTGCCAGGATTATTTAGAGTAATGATGCATCTCTCAGCCCGGGGATGTAGCTCAGTTGGTAGAGTGGGTTCCCTCACATATACAAGGCCCGGGATTAGATTGCTGAATGTGGTGGTATACATCATAATCCTATCACCAAGGAGATGGAGGCAGGAGGATCAGAAGCTCAAGGTCATCCTAGGTTATGTAGCCATTCTGAGACCAGCATAGGATAGATACCCTGTCCCCAAAAATATTCTTTATAGATTTATTTTTATTTATGTCTATGAGTGTGGGTCTAGGTGGGGGTGGGGGGGAGTGTGCACCTGAGTGCAGGTACCCACAGAGGCCACAAGAGGGGATCGTATTCCCTGGAGCAGGAGTAAAAGGCAGTTATGGACCACGATATGAGTGCTAAGAACCCAGTTCAGATCATCTGCAAGAGCAGCAATTGTTCTTAACCACTGTGCCATCCCTCTAAACCCTCCGCCCTATAAATAAAATAAATTTTAAGAATGAATCTCTCAATCCTGAGACTTGTGCCTGCATCTTAAGTAGGTCCGTGGCAGAGAGTGACAAAGGGCAGGGAATGATCTAGAGCTCAGAGGGGCCCTTCCCCAGAGGCCTCTGCCCCAAGCACTGCATGTCAAGTAGCTAAGTTCACTACAAAATTTGGGGGTTTTTTTTGAGATAACTTTTAGAAATTTCCATATTTCCCAAAACTTCTCTAGGACTTTCGAAGGGGTCATGACCCCAATTTTGGATTAAACGACTTCAGTCATTATTTCAAATAGAACCCTGGTGGCCCATGGCTCACCTAGTCAGAACTTCAATTATAAAGATTAAACCGCAAAGAAGAAATCCACTTGCAACAATGGATGTGGCGGCACTTATCACTTTTTTCTTTTTTTGAGACGATACCATCGCCCAGCCAGAGAGAAGTATGTAAAGGCTGGTAGTGAAGAGGAACATTCTCCCTGGGGTGGGCAGGATGGAGAAGAGTTAGGTGAAAATTCTAAAACATTCCCTAGACATCAATTAGAACGTCACAAAAACAAGAAGGGATTCCGTAACTGAAGACGATCCACGGAGTTTTCTAATGGGTTGAGAAATAATTTGCGTGTCTTGTATGTCGGGGGGATAAAAATGAGCGCTGAGCGTGAGCAAAAGTGGCACCCACGTCCTGAAATCGTGTGGCTATTCTTTTGAATTTTTTGAATTTTAGGAATTCCCATCACCTTGATACCATCAAATGACTTCAGGACGTTGTTCAAAGAATCAGAAAAGACACAAACAGCCCTGTGGCTGTGGTTGGGACATTGCCCGTGCAGGGCCATCGCTCTGATACTTGCCTGAGTGTCTTTTCCACCATTATTCAAAACAATTCTGGGCAGCGGTAGACGCTGCGGACCACGCATTGCTCTGGCGCAGGATTAGAGTTTGGTTCCCAGCACCCAAAGCCAGCTGTGCTCCAGCTCCGGGGATCCATGACTTCTTCTGGCTTCCTCTCTCTCTCTCTCTCTCTCTTTCTCTCTGTCTCTCTCTCTCTCTCTCTCTCTTTCTCTCTATCTCTCTGTCTCTCTCTCTCTTTCTCTCTGTCTCTCTCTGTCTCTCTGTCTCTCTCTCTCTCTGTCTCTGTCTGTCTCTCTCTCTGTCTCTCTGTCTCTGTCTCTCTGTCTCTCTCTCTCTTTCTCTCTCTCTCTCTGTCTCTCTCTCTGTCTCTCTCTGTCTCTCTCTCTCTGTCTCTCTGTCTCTTTCTCTCTCTCTCTCTGTCTCTTTCTCTCTCTCTCTCACACACACACACATACACACAAATTAAAAAATAAAATATTTTTTTAAAAAGTCCCAGAAAGCTGGTTCTGTAAAGCACTTGCCACATGAGCACAAAGACTGAAGTTTGAAGTTTGTTTCCAAGGCAGCGTATACAAACCAGACAGACATGGTGGCCCTGAAGGCTGTGCTGGGGATCCCCAAAAAGCTGGCTGGCTAGATGAGCCCATTCAGGTAGCTTTGGCTTCAACTGAGAGACCCTGATTCAGAACATGAAGCAAACAGCCATTGGAGGAAGACACGTCTACATCTCAGGCCTCCTCATTCATGCAGACCCAAGTCTGCATACATGTGCACCTGCAAATACGTTTACGTATGCACACCACACACACCAAACAAGACAACCACAACACAGACAACTGATTCCAGCAAAGGAGTTCCTAGCACTCTCTTAGCATGCCGTGCCAGAGTTAAATCTGGAAATTTATCTACTGATAAAGTAAGCTTCTATGTCCTATTTCAGACATAAATGTGTAGCCTGGCTCTGTGTGACTGTGAAAGGAAATAGAGGAAAAAGCTTTTGTGACATCAGATTAGGCTGATATTCTTGGTCGAGACATTAAATCACAATCTATTAAAAAAAAAAAAGATCAATAGCTGGACTTACACCAAAGTTCAAATCTTCTGCTAATTAAAGGATATGTTAATCAGAGGAAAAGGAAGTATGGAGACTAAAAGGAAATATTTACAGAGCATAAAATCTTCACACCCACGGTCTGGGGAGATGGTATGGCGGCTGAAGGTGCTTACGGAAGATGAGAGTTTGGTTCCCAGCACCACTTCAAGCTCCAGGGGATTCAATGCCCTCTTCTGGCCTCCACTGGTACCTGTACTCACAGACGCACACCCATACACAGATGGCACCTACATACACAGACACACATATATTCAGGTAATTAAAAATAATTTTAAAACAATTTTTAAAAATCTTCACATGCAAAATGCATAAAGAATTGGTATACCAAAAATAAGAAAATAACAGCAACAGAAATAAAGACCCCAAAAAATCAGTTGCTCACATCACAAAAACATTATACATAGACGGCAAAGGAACAGAAGAAAGACATCTCAATCATTAGTTCTTAGAGGAACACACAAGAGACAGCGAAACACTGTTACAAACTTATTGGGATGGACGAATCAGAAAAACTGACCACATCAAGTGTTGAAGAGACAGAGGAATCCCAACTCAAATGCTGTAGAAATGTAAGTCCATGATCTCTTTGGAAAACAGTTTCATGCTAGGTTTTCCTTACTGTATGTATATGTGTACCAGTGTGCGGGCATGTGCATGCGAGTGCAGGTGTCCCCAGAAACCAGAAGAGGGTGTTGGATCCTCTGGAGCTGGAGTTACAGGCTGTTGTGAGCTAGCTGATTTGGATTCTAGGGTCTGAATTTGGGTCCTCTGGAAGAGTAGTATGTACTCTTAGCCGCTGAACCAACTCTCCAACCTATGCATATTAACACACTGACCCAGCCATTCCGATCCTAGATATCTGTCCAAGAAAATACATGCAAATGAAAGTGTGCACATCAATGTTCACACCACTTTTTATTTATTACGGCCAAAACAACCCAGGTGTCCATCAATAGGTAAATAAATAAACTGGTAAACAGCCATCTGATAAAATACTCCTCTTCAATAAAAGTGAACTACAGAAACTGGCTATCATGTGGACAAACTGTCAATCAATTATGTTGAGTGAGAAGATGTGGAGGGGGGAATGAACAGGAGTTATGGGAAACAAAGGCTAACTTGTAGTGATGGAAATCGAGTTGGTAAGTGAGCAGTTGCCCAGATTCCAGGGAACAGGATAGGAGGGGCTGACACCAGTGATCACAAAGAGACAGGAGAAAGTTTGCTGATAGCCAATGAGTTACTTTCCTTGGGACCTATGATGTTTTCATAGATGCATCGGTCTGATGTCAAGGCACACATTCACGATTTGGTGTATGTTGTCACTATAACAAGTGGTTGAGAGACACATGCAACTTCCTTCCTGATGGAGCAATCTAGTAGTGTGTATTTGTTCAGTATTTGCTGACATTCAATTTTGCATGGGTTTTCAATATTACATAATCAATACTTTGGTCTCTCTTCAGGTCATATTTATTTATTTATTTATTTATTTATTTATTTATTTTGCCTTTTAAGATTATTTTAAGATTATTTTCCAAAGTTAATGTGTTAGATAAAAATCCCAGGTATTTAAATTTTTAGATGTGTTTTATTTTTATGGATATGGGTGATTTGCCTGCATGTGTGTACATGCATCACATGTGTGCCTGGTGCCTGCAGAGCTCAGAAGGTATCAGATCCCTCAGAACTGGAGTTACACATGGTCGTGACCCACCAATGGGTCCTGGGAATAGAACCGGGGTCCTCTGCAAGAGCCACCAGTGAGTGGTCTTAACCACAGACTCATCCATCCAGGAGCAAGAATTCTAATTTTTGTACAATGTCCCTTGTGCTGGCTCTACCATCCAAATAAGAATTGGTTGTTCCTTTCCCTATGACATTCAAGGAATCTATCTCCTTAAAACTGAGTCTGTTCCTCTCCTACAAAATGAAAGAAATTACATCTTATATAGGACTCTGAAGCTTAAATGAGATTTTTTAAATGCTAATATATTATGCAAATGAGAAATTCTATTATCATTACTACAGCTAACAGTCACCAGTGTGACTATTATCCTCTCAAGCTTCTAAAGAGCCATGGGCCTTCTAGAATCAGTAACAATAATGCAATAAAATCTGCAGGGATCAGGCTGGCAAGACAGCTCAGTTGGGGAAGGGTCCTTGCTGCCAAGCCTGACCACCTGAGTTTGATCCCCAAAATTCACATGATGGAAGGAGAGAACTGACCCCTGCAAGCTGCTCTCTGATACACACACACAATAAAGAACTCTGTTAGCAGAACTGTACTTCTTATTGCTCTCTGATAATTCTCAACATATAATAAAGATCCCCTGATTGCCTGAGTCATTAGTGGTTTCTTCTCTTACAGGAGACAACAGAAGACTTCGTTATTGCAACTGAAATACCAGGGTGGGAATCACACCTGGGTTGTCTTTGTGGCAGCGAACTTGGTGGTATTGCAGGGACTCCCACTGTGCACTGCCTGGATCTCAAACCCTTGACCCAAAAGTGTTCAGACACATGATCTGCCGTCAGCGTAAACATTGCTGAAGAGGACGTCGGCACAATGATGACCTTAGTCATCATCCCTCCTGAGTTCTACAACATTCCATATTCATAGGATGCCAGAAAAGTGGAAATTTAAAGTAAGAAAAGAAAGTAAATATGTTTTGGAAAGATTTTTATAGCAGACTTTTTTTTTTTTTTTTTAAGATTCAGGCACATAGCACGGGGGAAAGAGTGAGTTTCCTTTGCTGTGTCTTGTCTCATTTGTTTTATTTTAATCCAGTACTTTCAAAACCCATAGAGTTTGGATGTGGTAACAGGGCCACTTTAAAGAGGCTCCTGGGCCTCTGTGGGCTTGACTGGAAAGACCACCCACAGACAGAACCCTCCAGTGCAGGCTTCAAGGAGGCTGCCAGTGCAGAGAGGCTGGGCGCTCCCTACTGGCTCTGAGAGCAGTCCTCTCTCCATCTCCCCTAAGTCTCTGGTTGTTCCTGCTTGCTGAGTGCAACATTATTTATATCAGAATAAACAGCCCTAGGTTGTTTTCTACTAAGATTTGCAACACAGAAACAGCCTTATGCAAAAAGTCCCAATGTAACTCTCAAAATAAAATGTTAAATTAAGTGTCGTAACAATAAAAGTCCAGGGATGGATTGGAGAGCTCTACTCCATGGTAGAGAACCTGTCTGCAATGCTCTAGGCTCTGGGTTCAAGTCCCAGAACTACACACATAAAAAGTCTCAACACTTTAGGCATAGTAAAAGACCCAGCTATGAAGATTTAAGGAGCCATGTGACTTCATCTGCTACTTAAAACACTTCTATATTGCAGCTCAGTCAATATTCACAAAAACACAACATGGGCTGAGAATTATGGGTGCAGAAATAATGCTTAAGAATGTACAAAAGACAAAAGAGAGCTAATTCAGGGAGTAGAACCCAATGGGAGCCACAGTCCACATAGTCCAGTGTGTGTGTGTGTGTGTGTGTGTGTGTGTGCGCACATGTTCCTGTACCTGCATGTATACATATGTGTGCAGGCAGAGGTTGATGTCAGGTGTCTTCCTCAATTATTCTCTCTTAGTTTGGGAGACACAGTTTCTCACGAAATCCAGAGCTTACCAACTTACTACCAAAACGTAGCAGTTACACTGCTGTGGCGGCCCAGCAAGGAAGACCAGGAGGCATATTCATAAGTGCAAACTCTGCCAGACCTCAGCAGAGGGAACTACTGTCATGGCCAATGCCATACTCGATAGTGGAACCCTGAACATCTGAGCTCAGGTGTTTTTATTGATTCAGAACTCCTCAGGTGCAGATCATAAGCAATCAAACATCCCCCACGGAAATCCAACACCTGCAGACAATACAAAATGCCAAGGCCTGTGCATCCTTTTTTCCAACAGTGCACAAGAACAATTATTTTAAACACAACTAAGAATAAACTTCCACAACACCAAAGCCCTAGCACTCTCCTGTCTCTCTCTCTTCCTTCCCAAGTTACAGGCACAAACTACCACAGCATGTTTTTTATGAGGGTAGTGGAGATTCAAATGGAGGGCCCCATGGCAAGCACACACAGACTCCGCATCTCCTCAGCCCCACAGACCATCCTTCTAAAGTAAATTAACACGTGTGATCAAAAATCTAGGAAGGAAGTCAAAAGTCCCGTTGCCCACCCACCCACTTCCTGCCCACTGTAGCTCTCCCTCCCTTGGTCCAAACTCCACAAGCGGTCTTCTCCCCTTCTGGGTCTCTGCACTAGAGCCCAACTCTATATATTCAGTTTGAAGCACCCTTATCACTTGGTTCTGTAAAAAGTCTATCTAAAAAAAAAAAATAGAAAAAAAAACCCCTCTGCAGCAAGAGAAAAAACGACGGATGTAGTCAGGATGACCTTGACCTTCTCTTCACCAGCTAGAATAGGGGAGATGGCTGGAGTTTCCTTCCTGCTCTCCATCTTCTTCAGAGCACTGCAGATTGAACCCAGTACACGGCAAATGAAGGGCAAACACCAACCGTTGAGCTCCAAGCCTGACAGGGTAGATTCCAGTCAGTCTGCAGGGAAGCGAGAGCCTGCGGTGTGGACCCCCCGGTGTGGACCATCTCCGTGGAGACTTTCCCTCAGGTGTTGATGGGTCTTAACTTTGTGAGGCAGGCCAGGAAGGCTAAAACTATTCAGGTGGCCTGGGGCCCAATGTCATGCATATGAATCTTTGGAGTTTGGTAAACTAGGAAGAATTAGCAGAAGACCTTGGCAGCAATGCCTTGCTTCCAGAGGGAGGTTTCCTTCCTGTGAAGGGCAGGGAGAGAAAGAGAGAGAGAAGCTAGGTCCTTGCTTCCATGCAAAGCACCCCGGTGTGAAGAGGTTTTGAACATAACAGGATGAGAACGAAAAACATGCAGTATGTGTATTTATTTACATATATATGATCTAGATCTATTTGTCTAGGGATATTTATATATATGTGTGTGTGTGTATATACTTCTAGGGATCAGACTCTCAAACTCTGGGGCTCTCGCACGCTAAGCAAATCTACCACTGAGTCAAAACCTCTGTCCCTTAGTGAGTCTTTATTTCTGAAGACTTTCAGTAAGGCAAAAGCAAAAACAGAACAATGACTGCACACACACACTCACACACACACAGACATCACTCTACATTCACCATGCTGTGATTCAAGCACCGTGCTAATGGTAATGACTTGCGAGTGCTGGGTTGAGCCTCTAAATGCTGACGGAAGAGTTCAGACTCTGTGATGCCATCCTCTCCAGTACCCTTCTTCTCTCCCTTTCCACTTCCCCACCTCTGTCCTCCCCCTCTCCTCTCCACCTCCTCTTTCCCCTCTCCCTCTCCCCACCTCCCTCGTACCATACCGTCCTCTCTCCACTGGTAGCCAGCACCCCCTGATGCACAGAGCCTGCCAGTCTCTCTTTTCTGAGCAGACTCTATCCCCCCAGAAAACATGGACCAAGCTGCCATGAGTAGTTCTTCCTTTTAGGTTATGCTCCCTCCAAAAACCTCCTCTGTCCCTCACTAAGAGGATGGGCAGCAGGGCAGCCACACCAGTTCATGAGACTCCTTCCAGTGGTGGCTTTAAGCTCAGGACAGGGATCCTATCAGAAAGAAACTGACTTCTAGAGCTCCAGTTGGTGATGGTGGGTTGTGCTCAAGTATAAAAATATTGGATTTAATTTTAAATACTCTAAACAGAGACAAAAAGGGAAGAAGCAGCTGACAGAAGCAGGGTGCTTGGGGTGCTCATAGTTCACGTTTAAGAAGACCGTGTGCAAAGAAAGACACAGAGAATTAAAAATTAAAAATGAAACTGAGAAGAGTAAAGCTATGTTGTTTTATCAAGAACACTGATTAAGTTTGGTTTTGAAAAAAAAAAAATGTCAAAAAATTGGGTAGGAAAACTTTTCAAGCTACCTGAGGGTGGAGGGAAAGGAGAAAAATAAGTGAAGTGTTTGATTTTCCTCTTATTATGCTAAATAAGATTGCAGAAAGAAAAGAGAAGCACTCAGCTCCTAATTTGCTCCTATTTTCTCAATCTGGGAAAGGAGCCTCAAGCTGACGAAGTGGAGCAAACACGGCTAAGAGGGAAATAAACTCCAGTTAGGTGAAGAGGAGCCGAGAGCTCCTGGCTGCTTCGAGTGAGTTCAAGTTCCCAGATTAGGGAAAATTGCTCCAGGGGAGATCCTGAGGTAGCACAGGTGACATCTTCAAAACACTGAGCAGCCACTGAGGGAGGGGTGGGCTAGGTGGCAGAGGCTGGGGCGGCCTTGAACCCACAGTGCTCTACACTCAGAAAGGGGCACACCAGGAAACAGCCAGATGCCGTGTGCTAAATCACTGTTCTGAAAGTTGCACAGGGGAAAAAAAAAATCAGTCCTCGAGAATCACTGGATCAGCTGAGAGCAGAGTGAACCAAGATGACACTCAGACACCGTCAAGGACAAGATGAATAGGGACAGTAGGACGGACGGACTGACTGATTTATTAACTGGAAGAGGCAAACTATTTTACAAGATGGAATAGACGTGGGAAGACCAGATTGGTACGTGCCTCTAGGTTTTATATATCTGCTTGCTGAAGGCAGAGTTGAAATAAGAGCTGGAAAAATATAATAAAAAGTAATAATAAAAATGAACTCTGAAACAAGCAGCCAAGTAGGAGGATGGAAGAGAAGCAGGTTAATGTTAGCAACAGATGCTTAAATAAACACAAGGATGCCTTGAACCAGACTGGAAACAATGGGTCGGTGTGCTTATCATTGAAGTGGAAGAGCGGATTAAGGCATGCAAACTAACCGAGGTTATAATCGTGTGTTAATAAGGGGGGGTGTGGACGTTTTTCTCTGAACTCTTTATTTGGAAGAGGCACTGATTAATGAAACCAGAGCAGAAAATGTCCTCAGCCCACAATTTTTGTGCTAAAAGGAATCGGTGTACCCCCACAAAGTAGCAAAAGATGGCTGGTTCCATGAAAACCCACGGGCTGCACGGTAAACGAGGTCTGTTTCTCATGTGCTTGCCAGGTGACAGGCAGCTGTTGCTGTAACTTTATTTCAAGAGGCCATTTAACAGATTTCTCATGCTGACCATTTAGACAATATCATTTTTCCAGGTCTCCTGCATGTCATGCACTGTGATACGCCCTTGGAGCTATTACTCTAATTCTTGCAAGAGCCTTATGAAGATGCGATGTTCCCAAATGACAGATAATGAAAACGAGCCTCTAAGAGGCCACATAATTTGCTGCCATTTCCAGCTATCAGCAGTGGGAAGGAGGTTTTAATCAGATCTGCTTTTGTTAAACCACGGAGCCACACAGCCTCTCCCAAGAGGCAAATCTGTACATCTAGATTAGGAGTACAGTTTCTATATATTCCCTAGAAAAGCAAAGGTTAACGAGAGGGGAAGCCTTGGGGAGGTGCTCAGGGTGGGGAGGTGCTCAGAGGAGGACCGCGCTCCTGTGAGCGGGTAGGAGTGAGTAGGTAGAAAAGCCTGCAGGCTGTGAGTTCTGTGCCTGAGTCATCTGCTTGACTGTCCTGCCTTCAGCCTACAGATAGCACAGCACAAGTCCCTAACTAGACTTTAACGCCCAGGCACTAGACGTCCCACTCTTCGGAACTACAAGAAATTTTTTTCCTTTATACTTTAGCTTGTCTGTTCAGTTAAGCGGCACAAAATAGACTAAGAAGATTCCTAAATAAATAATTATACTAAGAGAGCTTTGACAAATTTTACATAATAAAAAATCAAAACAAAACAAGGCCAGCGTTCTTGAGTCTATTCAATGTCACTATCAAGGACTGGGGTAAAAAGCATGCAGCATGAAGTCATGATATAAATGTTTCAGGTGAAGAACTAATCCACATTTAAAAATGTGTACGGGGTGTAACAATGGGCCTCAAACTGGCTATGGAAAATTAAATGGGGATTAAACAGTAAATCCTCCATTTGGAGTAAATAATTATGATTTTTCTCAATATATTATGAAAATGTTTTAGTTCTCTATAAATATATTCGAAAAAAAAAATAAGGATTTCTGGGCTGAAGAAATGGCTCAGCAAATTAAGTGCACATACTGCTCTTGCAGAAGAACTGAGTTTGCTTCCCAGCAGCACATCAGATGGCTCACAGCCTTCTGCCCCTCCAGCTCTAAAGGACCTGACGCCCTATTCTGGATTCACAAATACACATACTCACACATAGACACATAACTAAAAATAAAATAAATATTAAAAATAAGGATTTTAATTTACCACAACCTCAGTAGGAACAGCCAGTGGCATGTGACCCAAAAGAAATGGATCAAAAGATTTAGGGTTACATTGATAATCATTTTTATTATTTCATTGTGTACCAATAAAAAAAATAATTGCATTCTTAATGCTATACTTGCTACACGAATCACAATGCTCTAGATGGAGCACAGTTTAAAATCAACTTTTAGATATTTGGAACGTGATTAAGGGTGGATATGTCTTAGAGAGAGGGTGACCAAAAAGGATGGAAAACAGGTCCACTGAGAAAAACCACATGAATTCAGAATGTTGAGCTGGAAAGCTCAGATATTTGAAGGGAAATATTTCACTAAATTCATTAAATTAAATGAATTCATTCAATGTATCTACAGCTTTGACTCTATGCTTATGCTAGGCACTGTTCTTAGCAGTAGGAAGAAAAAAAAAAGATCAAAGATATGGACCTGCTTCCACTCTGAAAGATATTTTAGCCTAGTGAAAGGCACACAAGGACTAGTAGGCATCTGACCCTGGGAGCTGTCAGAAGTGTCCTGAGACCCATGTAGGTTCGGCCAGCAGGGAGCCTCCACCCAGCAAGATAGTTTTCAGAGTACTAGAAGGTACTAGAGGCAAGCTGATGTAGGGAAAGAAGTCATCGAACATCTTACGAGACTAAACTCTGTAAGCTACAGTAACAGACATGGTACAATACACCCAATGGTGTAATCATGATATGAAAGTTATGGGGGTAACCAACCACTCTGATTTGATGTTCCTTCCACAGGAAGAAAAATGTGCATGCCTGGTACTCTGAATCTGGCCAAGAACCCATGACTGAACCCATTGCTGGAGACACCAGCAATAAATCTACTATCATTTTGCTAAACTGACATATGTTCAAAATCCCCTCTAAATCTGGATCTATATATCTACTCATTAGTGTGGAGTCATGATGGTTTGCCTTTTTGCTGAAAGCCTCCCTCTTCTATGTCACCAATGGGGTTTCATAGTCAATGTGACATAGAGAAAGAACACACTCACACTGCCGTGGAGATAACCATGTGGTGCCTTGTTCACCAGAGGGGAGAGAGCAAGAAGAACAGACTAGAATCAAGCCAAAGAGATGAGCTTGAGAAACCTTCAGTTTGAGAGACCTGTCCAAAAAAGATGTGCAGCACAGAACTGAAACACCAGGCTCACCTCTCAACGTACTCCAAGTTACAGATGAGGGATTGGGAAGTTTTGCTTATATGAAGCAGATGGGACATGTATCTGTGTGGAGAAAGCCATGTGGCCAAGGAAGGAGACAGAAATGTACTTGAAGCACAAATTAAGGGAAAGAAACTGAGAAGGGAAAGTTGACAATAAATAGCAATAGATGCATAGAAGCTGAGAGGAGGTAGAGTTCTGTCTAAATTTTCTTCTTTTCTTTGTGTTTTGAGACAGGGTCTCACTGCATGTACCAAGCCAGCCTTGAACTTGGAGCAGTCTTCCTGGATGCGTTCCAGAGTGCTGGGACAACAGGCAGGCACTGCTACACCCAACTGAGAGAAGATACAATTCTCAGGGGAAAGTTTCTGTCATGATATTCAAAGTTGCAGGAAGGTCACATAAACGAACAACAGCAAAGATCCTGGAAGTGACGGGCTAGCTATTTTTCTCTGCAAGAGGGGAATCATCCAATAATATGAGCAGAGACAGAGCAGGGTTTCCTTATGAGATGGTACACACTGTGTTCATGGGTTATACAGGTGCATGGGGACTTCCACTCATCAATAACCAACTCTAAGACAGCCTGGGGAACAGAGAGGTACAGAATAATGCTTAGACTGGAGGTCTGACTCCTGTAGACACTGGGGGTTCAAGGTTCTACTCAGGATTCCTGAAGGCAGTCCTCATCATTCACAGGTGTGGCCCCAGAAACTTGGATGCTGTGATGGCCCAAGAGGAAATGAGGTCGGGGTACCAGAACTTCCTTTGTACAATACAGAATGAGTGGCAAGTGGATCAAGAAGGTAGGAGGTGTTTGAATGATGTAAGACGCAAGTCCTGAGACTTATCTCACAGTTTTGCTGTGCTCCCTGAGACTGGCCAGGGTATGATACAGCGTGTAAAGTACTTATAAGCAGCAGTAGGCAGCAAGGTCCCATGCCTGAGCATTGGAGTCCCCTCCCTCTCTGCTTCCCTTTGCACATGCCTAGCTCTTTCTCTCTGTGTGATTACACTTGGTTGTAAAATAGCAGCAGTGAGTGTCTCCCTTCAGGAGAGTCCAGACACAGTAGTTTTATTATAAGTACATTCTCAGGGGGGAAAATCCTTTCTTGGGATACATAGTTATAAAAGTATCAGCCTGTGTTGGTGTCTTACCCCACATCCTTGTAGTTTCCTTTAGACTGCTATCCATTATGCCCATTCACGAGATAACTTTTTATTTGACTCCTATTTCAACCCCACTGCTGCTTTTTAGGATTCTTGTTGGTACTATTCAGAAAATTCCAAAGTGAGTCTTGAGTTGATTTCCTGGTATTACTGCTCACACCCTGGAATCTTTTGTGGTATATCTCTCCCTTAACTGGAGCTTGCAGTGCCTTCCAATTTCGAATTGTCTGACAACTAAATAAATGTGAACATGGTTGAACTCAAACAGCTGTATGTATTTAACTACAAGGTTGGATGCCCAATTCAGGCACTGCTCAGGCAACCATCAGGAGAATTCTGAAAGGAAAATCTGTGAACCTTTCAGCATATTTTATTAATGACCAGCCAGACATCATAACCCACACCAGGGAGATGAGGACCTAATTAATTAGGCATAATACTACTTAGCACTTACCATTTTCAATAAATATTACTACATGAATGAAAGAATCCTCAAAAGACTCCCAGGAAGCAAGAAATGTTAATCCTCTTTTACAGCTGGGGAAACAGAAACAGAATGGTTCTCAGCTTTTCTCAAAGCCACAGAGTGGTAACATCAATTCCCAATCTGGCTTTCTCAGAGCTGGCCCCCTACACTATTTTTAGAACACAGTGTTTTGAAAAGTCAAAGGGTAGTACAGGGCCATGGGTGTGGCTCAGTTGGTAGTGTACTTGCTTAGCATGCATGGGGCCTGGGTTTGATCCCCAGAGCTGCATACATCAGGTTCAGTGGTAGACCCCTGCAATCCCAGTCATCAGAAAAGGTATCCTTGGCTACATAATGAGTCTAAGGACAGCCCAGGATAAATGACATTCTGTCACACACACACACACACACACACACACACAACCACTATACTAGATTATTGGAAATGCAAAAGCATCATTGGGGGCTTTATATGGAAATCCCCACACTTGCCTTTACTATTTCCTTTGAGGGCAAGGGTTATGTGTCACACATGTGTGTTAGGCAGGAAATGCTTCTGTATCCATACTTTAAACAAAACATTGACTAGATCCCTGCTGTACTCTGGGTGTCCTCCAAGCTCTTGTGGCGATAAGGTACTGGTGACCAAGAACATATGATGAACTGCTAAGTCAAATGAAAAACAGACTAATAATGATCAATGCTAGGAAGAGGGGTGTAGGCCATGGAACCATCGAGAGTGGAATGAGTACTAAGCTGGGTGTGGGCACTGACACCTGTGATCCCTTGGGAGGGAAGGCTGAGGCAGGAGCCCTGAGGTCATCTCGGATATATAGGAAGTTCCAAGTCCGTGTGGTCTTCCTTGCAAGATCCTGATCAGAAAACCCAAAGACCAAACAGCATGCTTCAGCTACAAGAGACGTCGCGTATAAACTTCTAAGTCAGGAGAGTCTGCAACACAGTGAAGGAAGAACAGGAGAGAGTGGGCCTGGGGAGTGAGAGGGAGCAGAGGAAGGCATGGCAGAGTTCTGCTCTAAGCCCTGCAGGTGTGTGCACCATCAAGCAGCAAGCTTTCGGGCTTCAAAACTAGATGGCTGGAGGGTACCACATGTGCTCCAACATCGCATGAGTGGCTTACATTTTAAGGAAATCATTCTTGCCACAGGGCTTGTAAGTGAGAAATGGGAAAGTTGGGAAATTGTTTCAATAATATTGAGGAATAATGGTGGTTTGCTTCAGAGCTGTAGTGATGGGGGGGGGGGGGTGCTGGGATGTGGTCTGGTCCCAAATGTATTTTTAAGTTGTGGGTAAAATGGGATTTGACTTGATGAGTTAGATAGACTCTATGGTTCTGAAGAGGGATAGGAGTCAAGATTTCTTCCTTTTAAAGATTTATTTATTTATTGTGTATGTGCATGCCGAGGCACATGTGCAGGTCAGTTCTCTCTACCATGTGGGTTCTAGGATCAAACTAAGACGACAAGAGTCTTTATCTGCCACTCAAAGACCCATCGAGCTTTCTTCTAAGGTCTTGAAGAAGCATGAAAATACTTCTGTCTGCTAAGAGGAAAGGGGAAAACCCTCAGAAAGGAGATCAGTTTGGGGTGCAGAAGGTTGAATTTAAGAAGTCTTCGTGCTGTCTGTTAGAGACAGAATTGGGATTGGCATGTCCTGAATAAAGTAAATCATTTCTGAGGAGGAAGAGTGATCTGCTGGGTCTAAAGTTCCTGACAGGAAGGAGGTGGGGAGCTGAATGTGGAATTCAGAAAACAGAAGGATGCTATTACTTCTCAGGATAATGAGGGTGCTGATGTATACATGTTAGTTCACTTTCCATCGCCAGACACCTGAGGCAATCAGCTTATAAAGAGAAAAGGTTATCTGTGGCTTTCACTGTACCAATATTCCTCCTTGCCAGACACAAGCTTTGTGCTGTAACTGTCCATCAAAGGCATTTGCTTTCCCTTCTTGCCTGTCCCCAGCATTCCATGTTGTCTGGCAGACTATCTATGACAACTTTCATTTTTTCATGTTCTATCATTGTTGCTTTAGAAATTATTTCTCAAGACCTTCAGCAGAAGGAGGAGAAGCAGGTGGATAGGTGACTTTCTTACTGAAGGAGGCTGTCACTTGCTCCTCCCAGTCTAAACACGTTAGGCAACTCTGCCGTCCTTATCTCCTCAGAGCACGGAGAGGTCCCCTCCTTCCTCTTCTACACATTCAGCAATGGTCCAGAGGAGTGATTCTTGCCTTCTGCCTTCTACAGTGCTGTATTTCGATAAGAAACGCCCCCAACAAGATCCCAGTAGGCTGTGAAACAAGAAGGAATCGAAGCTTTGCTGGAGGAAGTGGATCACCTGGGGGTGAGCTTTAAGATCTGATAGCCCCTCCCCACTTCCTCCCCACTTCCGGTCCACACTCTGCTTCCTGACTGTAGACACAATGTGATCTACTACCTGGCCCTGGTGTCATGCATTTCCCAGCACGATGCACTGTGCTCCCTCAAACAGTGAGCCAAAATAAACCCTTTCTCACTTAGGTGGCTTCTTTTCTGGTATTTTCTCACAGAAAGGAGAAACTTAATGGTCATAAAAAGAATCAAAGAAGTTGCTATGGCTTGCTGATAAAGGACTAATTTCAAATGTCTAAGAATCTCACCTAAAAGCGCCACTGTCCCAACATGGGACAGATGAAGGCCTGGAAATCAACACCTCTGTTGTTTTCCTTGGCTTTGCCTTGACTTTCTCTTGTTTTCTCCATCCTGTGTATTGTTCCTGACAGGAAACTCAAGCCTTAGAAATCTCAGTCTATTCATAAATGTACTGTGTTCAGTTACTATGGCAATGTTGAAGGAATCCATCATGGCCAAACAGGATCACAAAAGGATCATTTTTACTTTTCTTCTCAGTGTTTCTGCCAACAAACAAATAAATGAGTGCTGCCACTAGCCAGAGTCACATTTGCTACTTGGAAAACAATTCACATGAGCTGATTCCTTACTTCTTTTTTTCTTTTTTAACTTTGTTTCCTCCTTTCACAGAGTTTTATTATCCCAGATATTTCATTAGAAAAGACCACAGTGAGTAGCATTTTCTGAATCTAGATGATTTTTCCCCTTCTCTTTTTGCTATTATAAAAGCAGCTTAAGATGTGATGATTTTGGAAAAGAAGCAGTCTAGATCCCAAGACGATGTGCTGATACCTCATTCAACAAACAGACACTTTGAACCACCCTCATAAGCAAGGCTCACTCTCCCTAGAAAGCTGCTGTTGTCTACACAACCACCCCCCTCTGTGTTTCAGTGGCAGTTGGGAATGAAGTAATTTCTTATTGTAAGCTACCAAAGTAAGATAATCATCCTGCCTTATCCTTCAGCATAGGTGACAAGTTCAGTTGACATAAAGATTGGCAGATGAGCCTTCGGCCACTGTGTGAGTCATTGCTCCTGCACAGTGTCTACACAGCAACACAACATTTGCTCTGAACAACTTCCAGCTCCCAAGACAATAATATGTTCTTGATATTTCCTGTAGGAACTATACAGTGCTTTAGACATTGCAGAATAAAGATGATGGAAGCCCTTTAAACCCAGTATTGGGGGGGTAGGAACTCCAGATTATCAGAAAGAGGTCATGGAATGCCACAGTCTGCCTGTGTTTTATAGGTGAAGAAGGAAAAACAGACTTAACAGGGAGAAGGAGGAGAAGGTCCCTGTTGTGCTCAGTTTTTGAAATCCCCTTCCTCCCCAAGTACCACCAGGAGACCACCAGTTCTGATGCAAGAGCAAACCAGTGCACTGGGGTCTGGCACCACCACACAAGATGGCCCACCCTGAGAAGCTTCCTGCAAGGGTTTTTAAAGGGGATCTCTCTGATTGGTCAGAACCCAGGCACTGGATTGGCTCATCAAATGTTACGTGGCAACAAGGATTTCTGGGAAATAAAATATTTGCCATTAAACAGAGAGGTTAGTGCCTTTACCACTAGGGGTGCTGGGCTTTTCAGACCTCATTGGAAACAATTGGGTATCTTTGGGTTGGATCTGGTCATGCTATATATTTTTCCCAAATGTACACACAACTATGGAGGCCATGAGACAAAAGAAACAGTAAGGCACTGACAATTATCTTGGTCTATCTTAGCTCCTAATAGTTATTTATCACCCTCCTCTGTGTGTGACTTAACATCCTTGTAACTATTAGCAAAATCCTTTGGAATGTTTGGAGAGGCCTCTAGCTTCCACTATCTCAAACACTAGGAAATCCAGCTGATAGCCTTTGACACCTAGAGCATAGATTTTCCCTGCTTGCTATAACCCACTGTCTTAGTCAGGGTTCTGTTTGCTATGAAGAGGCATCATGACCATGGCAACTCTTATAAAGGAAAACGTTTAAATGGGGCTGGTTTACAGTTCAGAGGTTTAGTCCATTATCATCATGGTGGGAAACATGGCAGTATATGGTGCTGAAGAAGTAGCCAAGAGTTCTGCATCTAGATCAGCAGGGAGCAGGAAAAGAGAGACACTGGGCTGACTTGAGCATTTGAAACCCCAACCCCCTCCCTGCTCCCCCTTCCCCCCCCCAATGACACACTTCCTCCAACAAGGACACACCTAATGATAGTGCCACTCCTTATGAGCCTTATTCAAACAGCCACACCCACCTGATTTGAAAAGTGTCTTGATTTATCATTGTCTGTGCTCTGTTACTAGAAAACTTCATGAAACCCTTATCACATTCACATGGTATTTGGGATGACCTGAATCTGTGTTCCTGGGTCATGGTCACTCATATATAGCTATGGGGGGAAAACTCTCTTACTCCCTTAAAAGAAACTAATGAAGATACTAAATGAGATATGGCTGTGTCTGAATCCTCCATATCTGTCACCCTGAACACGATGCTACTTAATATCTGCAATCTTGTGTCATTATCCCAGGGGAGAGGGCTTAATAACATCTGCAGGAAAAGGTGGCTGCTGGCACTGTGCAGGAAACAGCATAGAAAGTCCTTAGCATGGTGCATTCTGAACAACCCTGAGTTCTAAATAAATACCAATGACTATTAGTTTTTGTTACTATAATTTTCGACAGAAGAATGCATACTTCACTCTCTTATTTGCAGTTTGTTGCATATATATTTTATATATGTATATATAATGTATATATGTGTATATATATATATATATATACATATATACATTTTATTTATATTTTAGCAACTCATATGGTGCCCTGGATTATTGTGGAAATACAGAAAGCAATTCTTTCCTTCACCCTAAGTGGTAAAGATGCCCAGATGTTTCAGAAGCAGCTCCTTACCCCTCCCATGCTGTGAGTACTAAATAGGAGGCAGCCTGCTCCTTACCTCCTCCATGCCGTGGATGCACTGGACAGATACAGATTGCTCACTTTACATATCATGGAATTGATACTAAAGCTGAGTCCACTTAACTAAATCTAGAAATATGAATGGAAACATTCCCAATAGCAACGTCTTTAGCAATTCAATAGCACCAAGGGGGAAATGCCAGGTGCTGATAGAATATGCATTCATCCTACTTTTCTTTTATTTATGTGGCAGTTATGTACCCCAAGTTTATTCTGCACCTGGTGCTGGGGCCACAGTGTCTGTGACAAAAACATGAGCAAGGTTGCATTTGTTTCCTGCAAGCAATCACAGGTCAGGGAAGGTCTGCAGCTGTACATAGGCCAGACGGAAAGCACAAACACTGTAAGAAAAGCTAATAGTGTATATGGCAAGAATCGGGATATTGTGCTATTAATATTAATTTCATTGTGCCTTATGACTCAGGCTGTATATGTGGGAAGCAACTTCAATCTGCAACTTTCAGTATTATGCCAACTTCCACATAGATCTGCTTTAGTACAGTACTGTACAAACACCGAGAAAAAGCTAGAAGTCAGGTAGTTCAAAAGCAACCAGCATCATTTTCTGCAAATCTGTGTGTGGGTGGAGTGTATGTATATGTGCACGTGCATGTGGGTGCACATGTGCACAGGTGCATGCACATATAGAGGCCAGAGGTTGACTTCTGGTGTCTCCTTGATTGCTCTCCATTTCATTTACTGAGGCAGGGCCTCTCCCTGAACCCAGAGCTCGTCTCTTCCACTGGTCTTGCAAGCCAGTTTGCCCAAAGATCCTAATCGCCACTTCCTTAGCACTGAGATTACAGGCAGATTGTCTGGCCTACCTGGCTTCTATGTGGTTGCTGGGGGTCCAGACTCTGGGCCTCACATTTGCACAGCAAGCATGTGGTGGTTTAAATGATACGGCTGCCATGGGCTCATTTATTTGAATACCTGGTCCCCAGTTGGTGGAACTATTTGGGAAGGATTAGGAGGTGTGGTCTTGTTGGAGGAGGTGTGTCTGTGTTACTGGGGGTGGGGTTTTCAGTCAGCTCTCCCCCTCCCCCCCCCTTGCCACCTATGTATCAGACATAAGCTCCTGGCTACTTCTCTGGTGCCATGCCTGCCTGCCTACCTTCTGCCATGCTCCCTGACATGGTGGTCACGAACTCACCCTCTGAAACCGTAAGCCCCCAATTAAATGCTTTCTTTTATAAGTTGTCTTGGTCATGGTGTCTCTTCACAGCAACAGAATGGTGACTGAGACAAAATACTTTACCTACTGAGCCATCTCCCTGGCCAGGGACAAACATATGCTTCACACAATAAAATGCACAAAATGACGGGAACAGCCAAATTCAAATCTTTGTGTTGAGTTCACTTAGTTCATCTGTGCTATTCATAGGCGCTCAATGCATTCTATACAAAAAAAAATTTAATCTTGAAATTACTTTTTATACTAAAGGGAGGAAATAGTGAAAAGTTGACATTTATGTAAATAAAAAAGGGAAGCACAGTTAGTGTGTGGCGCCCCAATCTGCCATCTGGGATTTTGAGATAATCTGTCGACTTTAGGAATAAGATAAACATGAAGAGTTCTTTGGGGGGGAGGGGGGTGACTCTAGGGCTCACTTATGAACAGAGGACAATCTGCGGCAGCATCCCTATCCCCACATTAAAGAGAAAGGCTGGAATGAAACGCAAACCCAGCCATCACAGAACAAACCCACGGAGGTCATCTGGAACGGTGGAAGTATGGAATGGTGCGTGAAGCACCATAAAGACAGGTCAGCTCATCAGTCAGCTCTGTCCTAAAGGGCATCAGGTACTGGTCCTGCTTACACAGTCTCGCTGGCTCCAATCAGTTTTCTTAGCCCTGCATTCTAGTTTAAGAATTTACACACACACTTACGAATGTATACAACGATGCCCTTACATCAGGGGATGCAGAGCAGTTTCGGGGGGGGATGGGAGGAGACAAGGCAAGGGATGAAGAGGAAGAGTCCATACGGAGAGGAGACTACCCAAAGCCTATGACCCAGCTGCTCCTCAAGCCCAAACGTCCAATGTCTTCTTTTTTTTTCCCCCGTGTCAGAGCCTTGGGGACAGAGGACATTAAGAGACCTATTGGAAAGAGGGTGCTTACAGATATAGAGTCCCTTAAAATAAATAATATGCACAGCTTTGGATGGGAGACAATGGGTGTCATTAGGTCCTTGGGAAATACTGAAGCCAACAATGAGATGCTTAGTAGGCGTTTACATTGCTTCTGAAACAGGAGATCACAGTTCTGGCAGCTCAGATCATATGCTAATGAAGGATCTTTTGTCTAATTTGTGCTTGGCACTTCGGGATGTATGTATGGAATTTGGGTTGCACTTGGATAATTCCACACAGGATTTGTGACTGTCTAGGTGCCACCTGCTCTTCTTGAATGCTGTGACTGACATGGGTTGCGTCTCCATATGGTGATAACATTTCTGATCACTATTTGTCTTCTTACATTTTAATAGTGATTTGAGTTAAGATAATTTGAAGTCTGTTTCCCTATGGCTTCATATAACTAAACAGTATTGTTTATGAGTGGTATCTCACTGTATTTTGAGTCTATGTTAATTTTTTTTAAAAGAAACTAGCTACAGAACACTAGCACTAAAAGCCTAAATAAGTCATCTTTCAGTTGTGAGTAAAAAATCAAGAATAAAATCAATATGGGCACCTCTGTAATTGAAAACCAGTGGGTGATAATTCTGCACCGAAAACAAGATAATAAGAATAAAGATGAACAACTGGTGAGAGAAAAATAAAATTAGAGATGTGATCTCAATTAAATATCAACCATTACTAATGCTATAAAAAAAAAAAAAAAACTTCCACTTCTAATTGATCCTACATTATCCCTTTTCGGAGTGTAATTATGAAGGTATATAAAAGTATTTAAGCAAATCAGAGTTGAATCAATTTATTACTACTTATCCTAATTTAATATTTATAGCATCATTAATATCCAAATATTTTGGTGTTCAGAAGCAGTTGGATTTCTTCAGTGTGTCAAGATTTATTTCACTTGAATCCTGGTACATTCTTTATTACTCAGCGAGCCAGGGCCTCAACAAAACAACAAAAACAATGACAATAACAAAAAGGAACAGGACACAAAGCGCGTGGCCTTGAGATTCACAAAGAAAGAAAAAGGCAGTTTCTCTTACCTCCATGTCTGAGAGTGGTTTTCTTTTTGCCTGTTAACTAAAGAGCTGTATATTTGTGTATTTAAAAGGAAAAACACACCTAAGAAAGTTAAGTATCTATTTTCTTGTTTCTGATGGGTCTCCGTTTTTCCTACTTTAAATCACAAACTTCCTAATCAATGCCCTTGACTTTTGAGGAACTCCGTTAACATTCTCGGTGTCTTCTGCTTCCTGGATTTCTCCCAACAAACTCCAAGCTCTTTTCTTACTCAAATCCACGCATTTCTGACATGATCTCCAAGGGAATAGCCTGAGAACCATCAAGCTAGGGCGACAGAAACAAAGCCCACCCACCCACCCCCTACCCCCCTCCAACTGTTGGTGATTCTGTTGGGGAAATAAAAACTAGGAAGATTGGATTCACAAGAAAATGTGTATGCTAATTCACAAATAATGATGGAGGTGAGTTGGATTTTTCTTATCTGATATGACTAAGCATATTAAATAATTGGTAATTTAGGTGAACAGATCTTTAAAATAAGCCAGCCCTCAATGCCATTCAAACCCATTTAGTTCCCAGGGGGTTATTCATAAAATGTGTTTGCATTAAATAATATGCATTTTAGTTTTTACATTTTGGCATACTCAGAAATAAAAAAACTTTTAGCATCATCTTACTACAGATTCTTATGAGCGGCTATCAGACAGAAATACCCGTGAGCACCTACTGGGCAGACTGCACTGTCTGGCACGGGGGGCCTACGAGATAGTCAGTACAACCATAGGGACAATTTTGTAAAGAAAATTTTCTCCACCAAAGTAAAGCTATTCAGTTTAGTTCCAGCCAAAGACACATAGTGTGACACATCAGACTTCATGACTCTTACTTAGGTAGAAATGAATATTTCCTGCTAAGCCAAAAAGAATAACTCTTAAACCAGTGCCCAGCAAGGGCGCTATTAGAAATTTCATCAGGGGATGTTCCAAATTTCAGTTCTTTACCGCGCTCAATCTTCACCCCAATCACATGATAAAATTCTGTCAGATCTTCCTTTAAAACATTCCCTACATGTAGCTTAAATAATTTTCTTGAGATGATATTTCACATCAGTAGAGTAAGCAGAAAATTTGGGATTTTTTTTTTGCATGTTATAGAACGAATGTATTTTAATGAAAAGGAAATCATCTTATACAAAAGATATTTGTAAAGGAATTGTGTCATAATTCTATGAAAGTCATGTAACAAAACAAGCAGCTGCGATTGTGTTTTGGCTGCACAACCAGCGTAGCAGAAGCCAGTACAGCCTTGTTCTTGTCAAGGATTGAGGGACAGCCAGTGGCAAGCTGACTTGTCCTAATACAGAGAAATGGCAGAGAAACAGCAACCACACCGCTCAATCCAGCACCTTTCATTTCCGGGTCTGTGGTCACTTTGGTGGCCACAGAAATATGAATTTCACATATTGAAAAATACAGACAATAAAACAAATTATTATAGAGATTTTTTTTCCCCCACTGGTACTTGTGCCTGGTGCCCAGATACATTCAACAGACTGAATGAGTCAATATTCAAGCAAATTCATGGTTAAGAACACTGACTATGACTTTTTTTTTTTCTGTATTGTCCACATATAAAACCAACTCTGATTATGCAATAAATGGTTTTGAGAAGTTGGTGAGAAATTCGAGAAAAGCATCAGAGTTTTTCTATGGGAGAAACATCATTCCTTGTACAAGTCCAAATTTCTGCTGGGTTTGCTAGACTCCAAGTGAAGCCCTAAAACAGCCACACTGACAGCAGCAGGCTCTAGTCAGCTCAGCTCTGCATTAGATAATTCCCCTGGATTCCACTAAAAGCATGTAAGCCAACAGCCTCCCAACTGACAGGAAATGTGCTGAAGATCACCACCACCACCCTCCCAAAAAAATAGAAGGAACGTATCAAGGAAACTGCAAGTATGCTCCAAGCACCTCGGGTTCTTAACATCTACACTTGCAAGCAGTGACGGGGAACTGTGGGGGCTGGACTTCTCCGAGCCCTCCTCTCTCTTCAGCCTCCGACAAACATCTTCTGAAGCCCCAAAACTCAATTCAAACACTACCCGTCTTTAAGAAAGCTCTCATAGGACAATCAATTAGCTCCTTTCCTTTTCCTGGCCTCCCCTGCATTGTATAACAGAACTGACTCGTCATTCGCCCCTCATTGTTCAAGTCAGGTCCATTTCATGTGTCTAACATGATATCGTATGTGAACTGCCACATATAAGGTGACGCTCAACACGAAACTCAGTGCTAGTAAATGTCTACGGACGGGACAAGCGGAGTGAGTGGATGTAATATTGACCAGAGCACTGAAAAGAAACTGCTGCTCTGGGAGCTGTAGAGCTGTCTCGGTGCTGCAGAGGCCTCTGGTTCGATCCCCAGCACCCACACCAGGCAGCTCCCCTGTAGCTTTACTCCTGAGAGATCCAGCACCTGCTGCTGGGTTCTGTGGGTACCTGCACTCACATGTGCACATGCCTACACACACACACACACACACACACACACATTCACATATTTAAAAATAAACCTTAAAAACTTTTTGAAAAATGTATTGATCTGATAGAAATTTTGTTATGGCTCTGGGAATGGTGGTACATGCCTGTAATTCTAGTTCTTGAACGGTATAGGCAGGAAGAGCAGGAATTTAAGGTCAGCCTCAGCTACATCATGAACTTGAGACCCTGTCTCCAAAAAAGAGGGGAAGAAGGAAGGAAGGAAGGAAGGAAGGAAGGAAAGAAGGAGGGAGGGAGGGAGGGAGGGAGGGAAGGAAGGAAGGAAGGAAGGAGGGAGGGAAGGAAGGAAGGAAGGGAAGGAGAGAGAGAAGAAGAAGGAAGGGAGAAGGAGGAGGTGGAGAGGACGGGAGGGGGACGGGAAGGAAGAGATTTTATTGTGGCCAAGTTAAAGTTTTCTTGGGGCCTAAACGCCGTGTCACGTTAGGAGGCCGTAGAACTCCTTTATTATTTTACATGAACTTCCTGGCACATTTTCAGGGAGGGTTTTAAGAAGGTGAATTTTGACTCATTGATCATGAAAATGAAGCCCAGCGCCTTCACTCCTGAGTGGAGATGGCAGAGCCCATGGTGTCCTGGCTCTTCCCACAATCCGCAGGGAGAAAACACATGCCGGGCTCTGTTCACGCCTGGGTCTTCTTAATAGTATCAAGTCCCTCCGCCAACGTAACTGTTTCCGTTCTTTTTAACAATGGCATATGGTTCGCATGCTCGCAGTGAATCTCTAAAAAACACAACAATACACTTTTCATTTTTTAGGAAGGCTGGGTTAAGGAACCTTCAGTCTCCACCTCCCTTCCCACACACGAAGCCAGTGTCCTTGGCGCTGAGCGGTCTGTGGACACGTTCGCGGGGAAAACAGATGGGAATTTATTTCAATGAGTTTGCTGTAAGCACACTGGCTTTTTCTTTTTTTTAATTGGTAGTATTTTAAATTGGTATTGGTAAGTTTTAAATGCCTAATTATCTTCATATAAATGACACCTTATCATCTGGAAGTGCTGTACGTGGATGCCCTGTGCTGTTTATTATTTTACATTACAATTATCATGCAAAACAGAGAAGGTGACTTTAAGCAGCTCCTTTAAAGTGTCTTTTTTTTTTCTTCTCCATTAAGTGTAAAATCTTGGGGAGGCTGTTTACATAGTTGTTCATCACTGGTTATTAAAAAATCAGCCCGATTATACGTACACAAAAGTTTGTATCATGGTCTTAATTTTGAAATGTTAATGGCTACTGTACAATGCCTCCTGAAAGTTTAATTTGTGCTTGTGTTTTTGTCTGTGCATTAGCAAGCCATTCTGCATTGAGATTAATTATAGAGACATAGAGATGTTCAAAGGGAACAGAACCTTCGAGGCAGGATTGCCTGAAGGTGTGCAGTGTGGTCCCCTCTTTGAGTTGGACATTAGAGATATGTAAGAAAATGCTGCCTGCCACCCAAGCCACTAACAGCGCTGTGCAGATGACAGGCTTTCCGCTTCCCATGGCATCCTGTTGCCATGGCTATGATGGTCTTAATACTGTGTACTCACAGCAAGGTTGCAATTAGTATTTGGATTTAGAAGAGACACATAATGATCTCATATTGGAGAGACACTTGTTTAATGCTATTTTGAATCTAGGCGTCCTTTCAAGTCTCTATCGAGAGAAGCTTTGATGGTCAGGGAAAAAAAAAAAATCCTTCGGCCATTTTGTGCTTGTACCTGCACTCTCTTTCAAACACACCTCCCTGGGATAGAAACTGCTGATGGTGTACCTCCACTGGGATTCAGAGCAGTCTGCAGACTTTTAGTGCTGGTGTTTTCCCAGCTAAGAGTACTGAGGAAAGCCTGTAGCATTGATAAGCAAATTGAAACACACGCTGTATACCCTGAAAACCCAACCAAGGCACGGATCTGGCTTGATCTCCGCGTAGGTCACCTCATGCAGTGTGGCTGGAGGGGCAGCCACGAGATGGGCTTCTCCCTTCTTGGAGGAGGAGGTTTTGTTTCCTTTTGCGTTGGGTGATCATATACTATGGGTCCTTTACCTTGTCTGCCACTCACAGGGTTTGGTTTCACATTACACACTTAGAACTGGAATCGGTGGGACTTGGGGCTGGAGAAACCTGGAGGCAGCAATAGGCAGATTTTGAGGCAGGGGGATCATGCTCATGAATTATCGGGAGGGTTTAAAAGAGAGGGAGGGTTCCCCAGGTTCTCTACCTACCAACTATAGGCATATAGCCAATCATGGTTCCAGGATGGCAGCCACAGAGAATGAAGAGAAAGTCAATAGTTGAAGTCAATAACTCAATGAGGAGAGAAATATGGTAAGCAAATGGGCAGAGTCTCTATGGCCTCTGGAACACTGGAAAAAGAAAATTTTAGGAGAAGATCAGATTTGTTACAAAAGAGAGGTTTTTTCTTTTTTTGTTTTCTTGGTTTTAAATATATGTATATATTATATTGTTATTTATTTTGCAGGGTGTGGGTGCAAGCATGCCACAGGGCATGTGTGGAGGTCAGAGGACAACTTAACAGTAGTTCTCTCCCTCCACTACATGGGTCCCAGGATTGAACTCAAGTCACCAGGCTTGGCAGCAAGCGCTTTTACGAGCATTGAGCCATCTCACCAGCCCTGGTTTGCTTGTTTTTAAAACACGTGGGCTCAAGATGTGTCTTGACAGTTACAAACATAAAAGGTGACATAATCCCCACATTCTGTAGGCTAGCATCGCAAACATCTCTGAGACATTCAGCCTTACAGAAATAGGAACAACTAACCCCTCCCCTCTTGTCCATGTGGTTACTTCTATAGAATCACAGTACTGGGACTAAAGGGCATTGTTTGGAATTCAATTGCAAATAAGCTTTGGTGAGTTGCAGAGAGTTCCTGAAATTTCCTGGGTTCTAAACTGTTGAGTTCTGGGGAGAAGTGAGAAATGGGCCTGTAGGGACAGAACCAGAAAGAGACTCCTCGGGCAGACAGTATCCAGCGGCACATCAGCAAGGACGTGTACAGTAAAACCACTGAGGGATGGGTGGGGGATGAGAAGGGGAGCCTAGGAGAAAACCCAAAGGGGTCAAGAAGGAAAATAAGAGAGAAAACAGAAACCGGAAGGTGTGGGGGGGCTACAAAACCGAAGGAAAATGAGGATACTGACAACAATCACAGCTACGTGCTGCTAATTAAAATGATTTATTATTCTTAAGTGTCTATATATCCCGTGGTTGGGGGTGGAGGGGGCACTATGTGCACATGCATGCTGCTGCTCTAAGAAGCCAGACTGGAGCTATAGGCTGTGGTCAGCTGCCCGGTATGGATGCTGGGAACAGAACTTGGTCCTCTGCAAGAGCAGCAGAGCTCTTAGCCACTGAGCGTCTCTCCAATGCCTCTGGCATGTTTTCATGTCTCTCATCAATTCCTTTTTTCTGCCTGGTCCCTGAAAGCTGATGTCCCCTTGGGTTCTCATCATAGATGTATGATGATGTCCTATCTCAACTATTCACGTGGCTTCAATGCCTGCTGCTGTGCTGACTTTCAGATTGGCCCCACCAGAGTGTATCTACCTCTTCATCGAGTCAACGCTTCTTCTCACTCTTTTCTGATTGTTTTATTGTTTCTGTCTTTATTCCAGGTCTCAACTCTAGCTCCTTGAACCATGTTGGAGGCAGAGAGATTGCTTGAAAACGTAAGCCTTACTGTACAAGTCCCAAATCTTAATGGATTTCCATTGTCCTTAGGATAAATCCAAACTCAGTAGAGTTTTAAAAATCCTTCATCAGCACTGTGAGTTGTCCACAGGACAGATCTAAAACCATCGTATACAGCGGTCTCAGATCTGAGCCAGTGTCGCAGGTAACCATCGCTGATGTTGCGGGGCGTGGCAGCCAAGTGCAGCGCCAACCATCCAGAACCAGAGCCACAGTGAGTCTGCTCAGTACTCTGCATGATCAGGTGCTGCCCGAGGCCCTGTGGGATTCACTGAGCATTTCACTCTGAATTCACTTTTGATAACTCTATGTTCAGAAGTACTTTACAGTTGCCAAATGTTTATGACCCCTCCCCATTCATTCTCACAGCCACGTCAAGAGGTCAGGACCCACAACTGAAAAAACTGGGAACCAAAGAGATTTCAAGTGTATACATGGGCTCTTAAATTGCTTGGCAGATCTTCCGAAAGAAGCTGTTTTCAATAGTGTAAAAATTTTCATCAACATGAAAAGACAAAAATCTATAAACCTTTATATAGAATTTTTCTACGTACATTCCCAAGAACTCCCACTTGGTTGTGGAATTCCATTTGAGAAATGAGACTTTGGGGTTAAAAAATATTACTAATACTCATTAAGGACTTGCCGCATGCCAGACAGTGGACAATTTAAATAACTCGGTTTTTACAGAGACACTGAGGAAGAGAGGCATCAGTTTGCACTACTAATAATGGATACCTTATGAATTGAACCTTGGAAGTACAGACACAGAACACTCAGTGTTCCATGAGCTGTAGCTGCCACTCTATGAGGCTCAGAAAAATGTTTGTGACTGATACACTTACTAACGTGTTCTCATAAAGCAGTAGGCATTCCAAATTATAGAAGGCTAGAGGATTTCCTATGTTTGTTCATCTGTTCGTTTATTCAATATGTTTCCTTTTTTTTGTGCAGGAGTGACTTGACACAGACAAAGGTATAAGACAACACTCTCGATTTTTTTTCTACACGCACATTGAGGGGAGAATGCAGCTCTTTATAATATAGTCAAATGATTACGGTGTGCATGTGAAATTAGCTTTAGTTGTTTCTAGTTTATTATGAGCCTCCCCTTCCCACTAAGTAGAGCCTCCTATAAAGAAATTTCATGTCTATACCGGGCCCAGCCCATCCCTGTGCATCCTGCACCGAGGCCCAAACTGAGAAGCGAAGCTCTCGCCCCTCGTCAAAGAAGCTTCTCTTTGCAGCACACTAGATCATTAGAAAAAACACAACTGGCCATAATGCAGAGAGGAATGATCCCTGGGGTGCCCAGCCACAATGGATGCATCCACAAGACAATCCTGCACTCAGGGAACATCACTGAAGGTAAGCAGAAGGTCTGTAAGAACCAGAGGACCAGGAAACTCTGCTGTGATGTCTAATAGAAATGACAGGGAAGTGCTTCCTCAACAATATGGCTGTCTAAACAAGGCCAATAGACATACTAACGTGGAAAGGAGAATTCTTACAGGGCCCCACCCCTAGACAAAGAGCTACAGGCAAGTAGTGACTGCTAAAAAGGGAGAGTTAGTCTCCCTCAGGGAAGAGCTTCTAAGTGGCTATAAAATACAACGTGGTTAGCCCTGGTTTTATATACATTAAATGAATTCAAAAGGTTATATTTAGGCATGTGTGTGTGTGTGTGTGTGTGTGTGTATAATTATATAGAGAAAAAAGAGGCCATAAATTTAAGGGGGCAGGGGAATGGTTAAGAAGAGAAAAAGAAAAAGGGAAAATGATTCAATCCTATTTTAATTTAAAATTATTTTAAAGAAATTATAGCTGGGTGGTGGTGCACGCCTTTAATCCCAGCACTTGGGAGGCAGAGGCAGGCAGATCTCTGTGAGTTTGAGGCCAGCCTGGTCTACAGAGTGAGTTTCAGGACAGCCAGAGTTACAACAGAGAAACCCTGTCTCCAAAAACAAAAACAAACAAACAAACAACAACAAAAAAAAAAAGAAATTCTGTGTCCATCTTGTCTAACCTATTAGTTACTTTTTGTGTTATGCAAATACCTGACAAAAGCAACTTCGATGAAGGGGCTTTTTTGGTTCACAGTTTAGGGGTACAGTCCATCATGGTGTGGAAAGCTGCTCCTACTGTACCAGCAATCAGAAAGCAGAGATAGATGAGGAGGGTGGTACTCAGCTCGATTTCTCCCTTCTGTTCCCTTCAGGACCCCAGCCCACAGCATGGTGTCACCCACATTCAGGGTGAGTCACCCCTACTCAGTCAATCCTGTCCAGAAATAGCCTCACAGACAAACCGCCAAGTATGTATGCCTCCCAGGTGATTCTGAATTCAATCAAGGTGACCATAAAGGTCAACAATCATGCATACTATTCTCCTGCCCCCCCACCCCATGCCCATTTGTCTAAGAAACTGAAGAAACTCTGTAAGTACCTTTGAGTATGATAAATAATCGAACACTTCGGGTGAGCAATGCCAAGCACCAGCCTAGAGGTCTGTGGTCTTCATCACTTAACACACAACAAACTGTACAAAAAAAGGAAGCTTAGATTTCAAGTTCAATGAGCTAGGCCTGCAGCACCAGAGTTTGATCCAATGTCTTCAAGATGTTGCATCCGACACCTTGAAAACATTGCCTCTCAATGTGGGCCTGAGGAGCACAGAGACGGAGTACGGTGGGAAACCATTTTCTCCAAAGCTTGGCGCGATGAACAAGGCACATAAAAGAAACACCCCCAATGACTCTCACCATCTTTGTCTCAAGCAGGACAAGGGGATGCGCTATGAAGCCAGATGACTCGGGATTTATCAGTCAGAAATGTCTTTAAAAATACAGCTTGATTAGTGAATTGCAGTATGTTCAGCAATTAATTAAGAGTTTGATTTGTAAAAACAAAGCATGATGTCTCCCCCACACACCATGTGTCCCCCGAGCAAATGAAGTCGGAGCTGAATGCCGAGGCCCTGGTTCAGCCAAGCAGTCACAGATGTGCCTGGAATTAGAAGGATGAACTCGGAATAGCAATAACACCATCCAAATTAGCATATAGTATCTGAAACGTCTCCTGGAAAAGCAGGGGGCTCAGTCTAGGTCCAAGATGGTGAGCCTGGGTTTTTGCAGAGAAACTGAATTTTGGAATATCTCTGTCAGGCCACATTGCATGGGGACCCTCATGGGAATGAAAACCTGTTCTCACTGTCAAGGGGTACCAGGTACTAGAGAACACTGTAAAGGCCGGTCTGTTGCTCAGAGGGAGGGAAGTGTCCATCTTCTTCCAGGTAACTGTATGTATATGTGTGTCTGTCTCCTTGTGTGTAACAGAAGTATAATGTTAACAGAATACAAACACAGTTTGAAAACAAGACAAGAAGAGGCCACTATTAGGAGTGCATTAAGCCTAATTTTACTTGGTTTTCATTTTTCTATGCCTATCCAAGTTTTTTCTTTAAGTGTATGTGTGTGTACACAGGCATGTGAGTATGTTCACATGACTTCAGAGCTGCCGGTGCCCCTGGAACTTGAGTTTCAGGTGGCTGTGAGTCACCCAGTGTAGGTGCTGAGAGCCTAACTCAGGTCTTCTGCCACAGCAGAATGTGCTCCCACCTGCTGAGCCATCTTCAGCCCCCATTTAAATGTTAAAAATACACGTCTTTAATTTGGACAGGTATGGATGTGTGCGGAGTGAGCATGTGTACTGTTTACACGCGTGCAGGTAAACATGTGAATGTGGCCGCATGTGTGTGTGGAGATCTGTGCTGGGAATCTTATTTGACCACTGTCTGCTTTGTCAAGGCAGCATAGTCTCTCGCTGAATCCAGAGCTCACTGCCATCTCCTCTGGCTAGCCTGCTTTCTTGGGGGGCTTTATGTTCATCGCCTCTATGCTGGGATTGCCGCCAGGCCACCGCAGGGGCCCAGCTTTACATGGGAGCTGTGGATCCAAATGTAGGTTCCCATGCTTGCACATCAAGTGCTCTCACCCACCAAGCCACCTGCTCAGCCGCCACCTAGTCTCTTACCAGGACATGTGCCATGCACATTTTAGGCACTCAGCAAACAAATTCCTCGTACAGAAGCACCTTCTCCTCGTTATAACAAGAGTTCCCTCCTGCCATGTTGTAGCGTGATGACAGTCAAGGCGATCAGGGAACCCTAACTCAATTCTATCTCCTGCTGCCTATTGCTTATGTCACTCAGGTTCATCTCAAGAAGTGTCGTATCAGCTTTGCTCTTGGCCATGCATTTGTTCTTCATGGACTCGCTCTCCCAGCCCTGCCTCTGATGAGGGACACTCTGCCTGTGTCTCTTCCATGCTTGCCAATTTCCAGCCAATTTTCTTGTATCAGTTGAAGAATTGGCAATACTCAAGGGGACTTTGTAGTGCTCATGTGGCATGGCTGGGCCATCCCATCGCCATGAGGACCTTCAGGTCTCCACTTCTGTATTGATCTTTATCCAATCCCGAGTTGGGTCAAGATGGACATTTTGTGAAGAAAAGGAAATCCACAGATTCCTGTAATTTTTTTTTTTTTTGCTCAAATGTGCCTTTGAATTTTCAGTGTCACGAAACACATTTGAAATTTCAAGACAAAAGTCCAATAGATGGTATCATTCCATCCTCTGAAGCTGACAGCACTCTGCAGTCCCCAAAACAGAAAGGCATCCTTCAGTGCTTGCTATAACTTGCTCCTTAGGCAGGCACAGACATACCTAGGCAGGCCACAGACATACCCAGGTAGCCCCAGACATACCCAGGTAGCCACAGACATACCCAGGCCAGCCACAGACATACCTAGGCAGGCACAGACATACCCAGGCAGGCACAGACCTACCCAGGCAGGCACAGACATACCCAGGTAGCCACAGACATACCCAGGTAGCCACAGACATACCCAGGCAGGCACAGACATACCCAGGTAGCCACAGACATACCCAGGTAGCCACAGACATACCCAGGTAGCCACAGATATACCCAGGTAGCCACAGACATACCCAGGTAGCCACAGACATACCCAGGCAGCCACAGACATACCCAGGCAGCCACAGACATACCCAGGCAGCCACAGACATACCCAGGTAGCCACAGACATACCTAGGCAGGCACAGACATACCCAGGTAGCCACAGACATACCCAGGTAGCCACAGACATACCCAGGTAGAGCCACAGACAGACATACCCAGGTAGCCACAGGTAGCCACAGACATACCCAGGCAGCCACAGACATACCTAGGCAGGCACAGACATACCCAGGCAGGCACAGACATACCCAGGCAGCCACAGACATACCCAGGCAGGCACAGAAATACTTCTCATGCTACTTGCTTTTATCACTTCACAGCCCTGAAATGTCTGAGTCAGTCTTGGAAACTTATACCTACAGCTATGATGTTCAAGGACATGGTCTGACTCCAGTGATTATCTGGAAGTGTTGTCTTACAGCAAAAAGCAACACATGAGTACCTAGGGAAAGAGGGAATTTCTGCTCTGAGAGAGAGAGAGAGAGAGAGAGAGAGAGAGAGAGAGAGAGAGAGAGAGAGAGAGAATGCATATGTATGTGCATGCGCGTGGAAGCTAGCCGACAACCTCAGATGCCACTGCTCATATGCCATCCAGCTTTTGTCTTGTTTTGTTGAAGCATGGTCTCTTCCTGACCCAGCACTCACCGAGTAGACTAGGCGAGCAGGATCCACCTGACTCTGGGATAACAAGCACACGCCAACACACTTGACTTTTTTTTTTTTTTGACCAGAGTTCTGGGCATAGAACTCATGTTTTTATGCTCAGAAAGCAAGCATTTTAGGAGCTGAGCCACCTCCCCATGGCTCACTTTGCCTGGGAAGAATGAGCTGAAGGTAAATTGAGGGTCTAGCTCGCTGGATCTCTGACCTTTAATGAGAGCTGACTGCCTCGCTAATCTGCCAGGCATTCTTCTTGGGTTTGTTTTTAATTGACAAGCCTCCATCCGAGGCATCTAATCTTAGTTTAACTAGTTTTTAATGATAGAGAGGAGCTGGTTGTGTGTATATGAGTTCTCCATTAGACCAGGGAAATTAAGAGACAATCTACTCCTCAGTCTTCAGTCATTTAAAAATGAGTTTCCTTTTTTCCCTACCCCAGATGAGTTCTGCATTGTTTTGATGAATGCGTCCACGGTGTGCAGGCGCATGGCACTGAGGAGACCCGAGCGGCTTCACATGCAGACACTGACCGAGCATGTGAGGATCTTTAAAGGCTTTCCTACCTCATCGCTTCATCTTCTCAGAATTATTTTTAGGCGGAATTATATTTACGCTGCCACCAGACCCCTACAACCCCCTTTCCTTTTAAACAACAGGCACAAATTAAAGAAACTGAAAGCCAAGCAAATGATGTGAACTATCTATGCTGTTTATAAAAGGTATTAAGTAATGCGTAACTGATGGAGATTGTTGACAGAAAGATTTGCCTCATTTGTGAAATGGGAGAAAAGAGCAAATTGAAGTGGCAGCTCTATGAAGGCTCCTTCCTCTTTTTAAGCAGTAGACACCTATTTTAGAAGATACACCATTTACAGGTGCCCGTTCTACATTTTGGCAGGCTTCTGAGGAACCTTGATAAACCCCTCAGACTAGACGCTGGCCCAGGCTACCCTGGCACACTCCGCCAAGTCAGTCACTCCAGGGTGCTGACCCAGTCCAGCTCAACAGAAAGGTAGCAGAGTCCTCTAGCACAGCTGGGAGACACAGGGTAAAGGAAGCTTAGTGCCTGTCTCAAGAAGTTCATGGGATCCTGTGTCTTGAATACAGTGGCCCATTGTGTGTGTATCCCTTTTTCTTGGGAAAGCCAAAAATAACCCACTCTGCATTCTCTCTCTCCTCTCCTCGCCCCTGCTGTCCTCTCGTCTCGTCTCGTCTCCTCTTCTCTCAGAATAACGTGAACCTCTGTGCCCAGTTGCTACTGGTTATTAATCAATCCTCACTGAAGAAATTGATTGAGTGGGTAAGAGCATTCGAGTTAACTAAATGGGTGACTAAGTAAAGCAACAAGATATACCGAGTGAGCGGACACAGTCCGAGGGGAATGCTATACTCAGTGCAATAGCTTGGAATGAGTATCGCCCTTCTGAACTGTTACGCAAGCTTCTGTATACTAAGATGACATCAGCAGTAATAATGAACGCTCTTCCCTGTCAGTTCCCACGTACGAGCAGCAATCACAAGCGGCAAAGGAAATTCTCTTTCCCTCAACTTTGGAGCAATCGTCCATGAGAAGGAGCATCAGCTCCAATGGGATGAGCAGCATAGAGTTTGAAACAGGGGAAAGGATGTTTAAGGATGCTTGACTGTGAACTGTTTTTAATGCCTTACTCTGGCCTTTAAAGGCCTCCCGACCTCAGCTAATAACCTACAGCCAGAAAGTGTCCAATAATGACAGAGGAAGCCAAAATCCTGCCCAGGGTAAGCTGAGAGCATGCATATTTCTTTGCTGTTTCCTTCCCATGATTTGGGTTTTGCCTTGCTCGCTCTCTTTTAATGACATCACCAGCAAGCTGCCCCAGCAACTGTGATCGGCCAAAGACCAGTAGGAAGATCAGTGCTTCAGCAGAAAGTGCATGAGAGCACTAAACGGCAGCTTGTGGAAACTTCCAGGCCATTACATTGGTCAAAGGCTGCTTTGTCTAGAGAAGCCGTGCCTCTATCCCTCTGCAAAGTCCTTGTATCACTTTTCAAAACACTACTAGGCTAAAAGACCCATTTTTTACTAGAATTTTCCATTTGGTTCGCTCACTTTGGAAACTAAAATTACAAATGACTGAAATGAAACTAGACATAAACTTGCAATTACAGAATACCAGACTCTATAAACCCCTCTTAATGCAACTGAATTCCTTTTGGGTAGAGGGTAGTTACATGTTACAAAGAGTACTTGGGTTGACAGGGAGCGGGGAGAGAGAGAGAGACAGACAGACAGACAGACTGACTGACTGACAGACAGACAGAGACAGACTGTAGTAGTGTGCTGCTGCTGGGATGGCTCAGCAAGGATACAAGAAGGACTTCTGCCAGACCTCAGCAGAGGGAACCACCATCCTGGCCAGCACCATACTTGATTGACAGTGGAACCCTGAGCATCTTAGCTCAGATATTTTTATTGATTCAGAACTCCTGAGGTACAGATCATAAGCAATCAACTTCCCACACATAAATCTAACACCTGCAGACAATACAAAATGCCAAGGCCTAGGCAGCCCACAGTGCACAAAACAATTATTTTATACAAAACTAAAAATAAACTTCTACAACAATCACCCTTTTCTGTATAAGACAAAACAATTGCTTCATCTCTATAACACAATTCAACACCACACCAATGAAGCTATGTACAAGAGGAACAATCATGAGGGTTGCTAATGTACAGGACCACGAAACCAAACATCTCTTAAGCTTTTCACAGTGTCTTTGGACAGCAGAAAGACATTATCAATGTCCAATTATCTGGAATTCACTTACGATCTTTTGGACTTCTCCAAAGGGCTTGGTCTCTTCTCTGGCTCTGATCTCTGCAGCACACACAGCTTGTCCTACAGGTTCTGGCTGGCTCCCCTCCACTGCTGCTGCTGTTCTTGGTGGTCGTCCCATGGTACTGGCATCTTCAGAATGCTGGGGGGTCTTCTGCTGCAATTGGACTGCACTTTCACCAATAGCCTCTTCTGGGCTCTCTTTATGGTGTCAAGCCTCAACTTCTCTGTATGACCTCTTCAGTCTGGGCTCTCAACTGCTACTGAGGCTGCACTTTCACCAATAGCCTCTCCTGGCCTCTCATAGTGCCAAGCCTCAGTTGCTCTTCATGACCCCTTCATGCCTTCAAAACCAGCACCACTTGGGTGACTCTTAACAGTACCAAGTTTGGCTATCACATGAGATACATACTTGGCCAGTTCTGGAAGCAGTATGAGCTGCAGAGGTCAGAGCCAGAGAAGTGATTCAAGCCCTTTGGAGGAGCCCAGAAGATTGTGAGTGAATTCCAGATAACTAGACATTGATAATGTTTTTCTGCTGTCCCAAGACTTTGTGAAAAGCTTGATATATGTTTGGTTTCATTTGGTCTTGTTAGCAACCCTCATGATTGTTCCTTTTGTAGATAGTTTTACTGGTGTAGTGTTAAATTGTGTTGTAGAGATAAAGCAATTATTTGATTGTCTTATACAGAAAAGATGAATTGTTATAGAAGTTATGTATAAATAATCATTTTATGCACTGTTGGGTGAGGTATACCTAGGCCCTGGCATTTTGTATTATCAGCAGGTGTTGGATTTATGCAGGGGATATTTAATTGCTTATGATCGGCCAGTGCTATTAGTAGACTACCTGAGGAGTTCTGAATCAATAAAAAAACACCTGAACTCAGATGCTGGGGGCTCCACTGTCCAGTTTGGCATTGACCAGAACAGCGGTTCTCTCTGCTGAGGTCTGGCAGGGTATGCACCCAGGATTATGTCTCCTTGTCCTTCCTAGTGAGCCACTCCAGCAGCTGTGTACAACATTGCAGGAGTCTGGTTTTTCTTTCTATGCTGCAGGTCCTGGGCCTTGAGCTAGGTCATGAGCCTTGGCAGCAGGCACCTTTACCTGCTGAGCCATCTCACTAGCCCAGCATTCATTTAAAATAATCTCCAAATCATCAACCGAGGAAAGTATTATTGTTCAATGAGGCGATTGAATCCACAAAACACATCAATACAGTTATGGCAAAACAGAAAATTTAAAATAATCCATTTTTAAAAAGCTCCACATTTCCTTTAAAGAAGACATTAATGCCTCTTTGATCCTTAGCAGATATCTATCCTAACTGAAGAAGGCTTGGTATTCCAATTTAGCTGTTTGGTTATTATAGCTATTCAAACCATCATTGTATCCAGAAAGTATATGGTCGTCTAAAGCTGAATTTAAATATATGTAATATAAAATATCTAATATGTAAGATACTATACATATATCACATATAATATCTGTATTCCAATAGAGTTCTAAGAGAGCTATTTGAAATTCAGGTGGACATTTTTCCTAATTGAGACAAAGAAACACAACAAGTTCAGACTAACTGTCTAGTACATGTTCCAAAAGAGAAAGCCTAAAACTGCAGAGAATCTGTCTTCCACATTCTTAAAAGAGAAATGGCAATTGATTGGTTATTGGTATTAAATGAAAAACACTTCACTGAAAGTAAAGTAATATCACTTGCTATTTTATACTAGATAGAGGGGCATTTAAGATGAAGACCATTCAGGATGCACATCAAAATTCAAGTCAATCAAAACAGTTTGAAAATATCTCTCGCCATGTGTAAACATGAACTTAGAGTGAACCAAAGACTGCAGTTTATAAGGTTAAAAAAGATGAGACTCTTAGAAGAATGCATGGCTACACAGCTGTTGCTTCCTGTCTCATAAAGACAATGGGCTTCTTAGTTAAGACATCAGAATCATGGACAATGAAAGAAAAACAAATTGTGCTTCTTCAAAATTAAAAACTTTTTACATGCTTCACAATTCCAAGTCACAGTTCATGTCTCAAGCATCAGGAGTTTGAGAGAACTGGTCACAATACATCCACAGTCAAGAGCAAAGAGCAATAAATTAATGCACGCATGTGCTCAGCTTACCTTCTCCACTCTTACGCAGTTCGAGTTTCCCTGCCTAGGGAATGGTGCCACTCGTGGTAGGCTGATCTTCCCATCTCAATTATCATAATCAAGACCACTTCTCACAGACATGCCCACAGGCCAGCCTGATCTAGACTGTCCTGCACTGGGATTCCCTTCCCAAGTGATTCTAGATTGTATCTAGATTGACAATTAAAACTAAACATGAGCACGTGTGTATACATGAATGCTTATAATAGTGTTACTCATGGTGATAGCAACCCAAATGTCCATCACTGGAGAAATGAAGAAACATGGTGGTGTATCTATACCATGAAACATATTGCATCTATAAAGTCAACTGCTATTGAGGGTTCTAACATGGTGAACTATGAGCATGCTGTGCTAAGTGAACAAAGGCATTTATCTGAAAGACCAGACAATGAAACCATAGAAATTGGTTTCTATGTTTCACAGTCATGGGACAGTTTTCCCATCATGGGAAATTATGGGTATAATCCATGGAGCAACTGTTTTCAGACCAGACACTGGACAACAGGTAGGCTGTGACTATGACACTTGAAAGAAAGGGGACAGGCAAGAGAGGTTTTTAAAACAAAAATGTAAAATCCTGGAATTTGGCAGGCAGAAGCAGGAAGATTGAAATGAGTTCAAAGCCAGCCTATTTACATAGAAAGTACTAGGCTATTCTCAAATAGAGTGAGAGTCTGTCTATGTGCACACACACACACACACACACACACACACACACACACACAGGGAGGGGAACAGTGAGACAGAGAGAGGCAGAGAGAGAGACAGACAAACACTATACCAACTTATAGGAGGGTACAAGTGTAATCAGAACTTCAAAAGAAGTGTGTGTATCTAGGAGAGGCAAGTAGAAAAAACATTTGAGGGAAAGAATGCCCTAAACCTTTCCCAGTGTAAAGATTTGGACGTTCCCTCAAGTCTCCAACATTATAAACATCCAGGAAAGCAAAACCACAACCCACCAAAATCAAACTGCTGAGATCTAGGAATAAAGGAAAAAATTGCCAGTGTCTTCTGACCCACAGGGATCCTGAAGAAATGAATGAAGACAGAGCTGAGCATGGGTTCTTGGAAGAACTTGGCAGGCCAGAGACAGTGGAAACAAAGGCATCTATAACAAAAGTCTCCCGGAATACCAAATCCACGAAATGTTCTCCTAGGGATGAAGGTTCGACAAAAGGTGTATTCAGAAAAGCAAACCTTGAATCTTCCATTGTAGAATTGCACTACAAGAGATCTTAAAGGCTGTTTAAGAGGGAGGGAAATGATACATGGAAACTGATCTACAGAGAGTTGTGAACCTTCCCAGGCATAGAATCTCCCGGTTTCTTGATGGCGTTGAAGTACAAGTGAGCACAGACACTTGGGTTAAGAACAAACGGCAGCGCAGAGAAGGCTCAGCTTTAGGAATGCGTACCAATTCTGCGAAGAACCTGAGCGTGGTTCCCACCACCCACATCAGGCAGCTCTCAATAGCCACTAACTCTAGCTGCCTCTGGCTTCTATGGGCTTCTACACAGATATCTACACACACACAGACACACATACCCATAAACAGCCACACACACTCACATACATATACATTATGTGTGTATGTATGTATATGCATATATATATATATTTAAATTTTTTAATATATTTATTAAAATGTTTGTTTTGGGTTTTTTGGAGAGCAGCTGTCATGTAGCCCAGGCTGACCTTGAACTCTCTGTGTAGCTGAGGATGACCTTGAACTTCTGACTGCCCTATTGCCATTTGTACCACACTGTCCTGTTTAAAGAGTACAGGGAATCAAGTTCAGGGCCTCATGCATTCTAAGCAAGCACTCTACTAACTGATGCACCCCCAATCCAGGATCACATTATGAATGGACTTGTTCTCTGTGTACTTACACCACCAGAGTGCATATGCTTACAATTAAGAATCTAGAGCTAGGTGATTTTTTTTTTTTAACTCTTTTCATTTTGTCTTACTCTTTCCTGAAGTATGTAATTGATCAGAGACTTAAAACCTGGAGACAAAACATCTGGGGGAAAAGAAAGCTGCAGTACTGGCTTCCTAGCCACCCCGCCCCCAGTCAGGAAAGTTCCAAGTGCTGTTCTTTCTGCATTTCGGAGTAAAACTTGGCCCTTCGTGCATTTTATTTTTGAGTGACAATGAAGAGAAGCTGAGAGGGCTGAGGCAGTACCCACGCCCTCTGCGGTTTCCTGTCCTGAAACACGTCGTTAAGAGGCTGTGCTGAAGGGCCTGGCGATGGCCTTCGCAGCTGCGAGCAGGCGATGGGAAGCGGCTCTCGATGGCCAAGTTTCCTGTGCAACGTGCCATAACTGTGCTCTCAGCACTGCGCTACACCCAAAGCTATCATCCTCGGGTGGTGGATTCCTTCCCTGCTACAAACCTGTGGTGACAGCCAAGGCAAACAGACTCGGCAAAGGCTGCCAACGGGGACATCAGCGTGGAAGGGATTTCTTTTTTTTTTTTTTTCACAAGAAATAGGTGGGACCCGCCAGGAAGGAGTACACCTGCATGAAAACTCATGAAGCCCAGCGCTGGGATGCGGTGACCGTTTGGGTGACGCTGAAGGAAGGGAGGAGTGAATGACACTGTCATGGACACAAGCCTCATGCTGCATGGCCAAAGAGGGGAGTTGTCCAAGGTCTGTGCCAGTGATGCTGGCACAGCAGAGGACCCAGGAGAAGAGAGGGGGAGCTTTAACTAGATGGACCCGTTGAGTTTGCTTAGTCAGTTCTCATGTCTGAGAACACTAAGGAAGAAGGAAGGGGAACTGAGACTCAATTATGAATTCTGGGAAGAATTAACTGGAGACTGACGTGACAGGGACAGGAAACCTGTGTGATGGGCTGCTCCTGTGTTGTGGAGATTTGTAAGAGCAAGAAATACCAGCCCCAGAGTCAGAAAGATGCCCAGCTTCCGGAAAGCAGGCTCCAAAGACAGCTGCTCATTTTCAGTGGTGCTGAATCTCTAGAGGGGGTGTGGGTCCCAAAGCCGAGTGAATGGACATTTTGCTACATGGTTATGATTCTCCACTCGAGAACTGCAACTGTGTGTGTGTGTGTGTGTGTGAGCACGCACGTGCACGCTCACACGTGCGTTTTATTTTATTGTCTTGTTTGTATTCTTCAGATTATTTTTAAAGGCAGGGACTCATGTAGCCTCTGCTGGCCATAACTCACTATGTACAGCCAAGGATGACCTTGACTTCGGATCTTCTACCTCCCTTCATACCATGACTAAAGAAGTGAAAAGTATTTGTTTGTTACATAATGAATTACTCACTCATTGGAAATCAAGATTATACAGTTTCCACCAGGTAATGGAACCCAAGTTGGAGGGTGTGTATAGCATGACTAATCTCCTTTGTAAAGGCATAGGCCAAAGATCTCGCATTATGCATGAACTGGATCTGGGATGTTTTATTTCTGGAGAAGCTCCTAGCTTTCTTCCCCTACTGATGATTTTAAATGTACCGAATTACAAAAGAAACCAATTATACTGAAATAGTGCTATCAAGATTTAGAGATCAAATTCATACTATACTAACACATGCTTTCATTAATGCATTAAATAATGAGAGAGAACACTAGACCTAATAACCGTTACGACCTCAAGTAGCAACGAGTATAAATGTTTTTTCTTAATTATTTGAAATAAATTTGATATTATGTGATAGTATCTCAGCCACAGGCCTGTTACCTACATTCAGATTTTAGAAACACCAGAGTGTAGACATTTATTTGAATAAATAAATATGTAAGTCTTTTCATACCAGGCTCCTAGATACCATGAGTGTTATCCAGGGAACTGTGATATTCTGGGGAAGTGGGAACATTCGAAGTGATGCAAGATTATCATTGCCTACAGATGGAAGCCCAACCCTAGTACAGTGGTGTGAGATGCCCTTAGTGTGGGGTTTGAAATACAGGGCTCAGGAACCCGTTTGCCTGGGTTCACATTGTAATGTGGATGGACACCTAACAGCTGTGTGACCCCAGGAAAAAAAAATATTTAAAATTTCAGTGCCTCAGTATCCAACAGAGAGATGGATTAATGGGTGAATGAGTGGGTCAATACGTGTATGGATGATGGGTGGGTGCAAGGATGAATGGACCCTTAAAAGAATGGGTGAATGCATGTGTGGGTTGATATGTGGATGGATAGGTAGATGAGCAGATGAATGTGTGCATGAAAGATGCTTATCTGGCTGGATATGTGGATTGATACGTAGAAGAGTGGCAAACGGATATGGGGAAAGGTATGTAGATACATTTTGCTTGGAAGAATGGGTGATGTATGGTTGAGTGGGTGAGTGGGTGGATATATGGCAGGCATTATAGATAAATATACGAATGTATGGTATAATGCTATAAGAATTTCAAGTATTCTTACACATGAAAGCAGAGCTCAGAGTAACTATGCTGACTAAAAATAAACCAACAGAGATTGGGTTCTCAACGTACGGATGCTATTATGTGTATCATCAATCAGTGTGTAACATGAGTTGCTCCTTAGGAGTAGGGAGCACTGAAGTTGAGTGAGTGTGTACTGTTGACACGAGTATAGTAACGTTGAGGACCACAGTGACTCAGCCCCACAGGAGTGGCAAAGCCTTCCCAGGCAAGGCTCAGAGGGATGGTGAAGTCTTCCTCTGGTGTAGTAGTAAACTACAATCTTTTACCCTCAATGTAGGGAAAGAGAAAGGAAGCATAGAAGGAAATTTTCACTGCTTTTGCAGGTGGTCTTGATAGAGAAAGAGAGAAAAGTAGAAATCTTCACAGCCTTTTCAGGCTGTCCCAGCTTGGAGAGGACTGGTTGACAGTGAGTCAGACTAGCTCACCATCTGCAAACCTAATCTCTACAACTGATGTTCTTCCATGCAAGAATCAACACACTAACAATAGACAAGCCAACCAACAAACCACCAGACCCCTCCCCCCCCAGCTCTCAGGGCTTCAACCCTTATATACTCTAAGCAAAGGTTCCCATAAACCCAAGTGGCACACAATCCCAAGAACAAGCTACACATGGCAAAACAGCTGCACATAACCAGCATTATGGCCGCCAGCATCGAGCATTCCAAATCAAACTCATAATGATCCATCACACCTGGCATGGGAACACAAACCTGGTCCAAATGCCATTTTGCATTTTTAAAGAAACCAAAATAGCAAAACCTTCTTCCAAGTGTCCCGTTACACTCTGGTCTGAGTGTAGACATATGTCATCTGTCATCACCTTTCCTGTCATACTCTGCCCCATGGTGCCTGTGTGGTTAGTGTTTCACATCCTTCCTCTGGATTAGAAAACATTTCCATCTCATGCTTCGTGACTCATACAAGAAGATGTAGAAATGGCTCCCTTCTCCTGGACAAGTTAGTCTGAGGACATCTTTGAAGCCAGGTGCACCAGGTTCAAATCTTGAGCTGGATCCAAGGCCTGAGCAAGTTCCCCCAGACCCTCTCAGCCTTGCTTTTGAGGTCACTGATGCCTGGCGCTTCTTATCCCACAGCCACTCACTCTTGTCTCCTGTCATCACCAACTGACACGGGCATCACTTCCTTCCTGAAACACATTCACGTCTTGGCTTCCGGAGACCCCACTCTCCTTCTGCAGCTACTTCATCAACCCCTCCCTTTAATTCCCCCACTGGGACCTTTCCTCCTAACCTTTAAATCTTAGAGGGATTGGGATTCGGGCTGGCCTCTCTTGTCTTCTTGTTTTCCATCGATGGTTGTAATGTATCACTCCGTTCCGAGACTTCAGCTACTACCACAAACTAAAGTGCTAATAATGTCCAAATGCGTAACCCAGCTCTGACAAGTGAGAGTTAGATGCATATATCCAACAGGATATCTTTACTGAGAGGCTAAACACCGAACTCTGGACTTCCCTGATCAATACCTACCAAAACAAACCCCATCTTCCCCAACTCTAATTGTCCTCTTAATTGTGACACGGCTAACTAGTCACACTAAAATCAGAGTCAACCTTCATTTTTCTCCAGTCACCCTCAGCCATATCCACCCCGATTCCTAACATTGTACACCCCAAGTGTACCTCAAACTTCCCCTGCATCTGTCCTGAATACTGAAATTTTTCTATTTTCACATCCAAGTAATCTAAGCCATCATGACCTTTCTCCTGAGCCAGTCGATGATCATGTTAATATGTTTTGTGTTACTGTAACACATGCACCAGTCAACTTACGGAGAAGAAAGGTTTATCTCACTCATAGTTTTGGAAAATCCATTTCATGACTGATATAATTATACCTGGTGCCCTGAGGCCACACAGTGGTTTGGTAGCATAGTGAAGTGAACTGCTCCAGCGATGGCTGGAAAATGAAGGACAGGAGACTGAGGTCCCACAATACCCTTTAAAGCTATACCTGCAATGACTCGAAGTCCCACTGATAGGCCCCACATCCTAAAGGGCCAACCACCTCCTGACAGCACCATGAGCTGGAGACCCAACCCTTTCCTCATGGGCCATCTGGAGGAACATTTATCCAAACCATGACAATGGTCCTGTAAGCCATTAATAATCCATGATGCCTACAGTTCATGCTCCACAGTGATCTTTTCAAATCGTAAGTCAGAATAGCCACTCCTCCATTGTGATCCTCAGGATATAATTTAAATCCCTTCTTATTACCCATAAGACATTGCAGTTACTCTGACCTGACCCTGATTTAATAATCTGTCCTTTGCTATGTTCCAGACATTGGCTTCTTTCATCTTTCTCTTAATTTATCAATAATCCTAGAACTACTATGCTTATTGCTGTTCTCTTTTTCAGAATTTTCTTCTTCTAGATATTTTTATGCCTGACTTTTTATCATTTAGGCCTCCCACCACTTCAAAGATGTCTTTCCTGATTACCCTGTTTAAGGTCAGTCTTTCTCAAACTAGCCTGATTAATTATACTTGTGCCGTGCGTTGTACCTTAAATGGCCCCACAGATGTTCCTGTCAATCGTCTGTTTCCTTGGTGACACTTCAAGGTCAGTCACACCTGCATCCTATCAACAATGCATTCTCATGGACTGTATTGCCAGGTCAGATACAGAAGACGCCAGGGGGGATGTTCATAGAATGGCTGATTGAAGGGGCACAGCTGGATTCTGTCATGATACGGTGTTGTTAGGAGAATTCAACAGGATGTGTATAACTTGTGTAATGGATGACTTGGTGCATACGCAGTCCACAATACTCAGTTTTAACTTAATCTGTATTAGTTCTTGTTTGTACACCTGTGTGTATGTGTGTGTGTGTGTACGTGTAGGTGTATTTGTATGTATATGCTTGTATGCAGGTGTGTGCAGGTGCATGTGGAGGCCAGAGGATAACCTCAGGTGTTGCTCCTCGGGCACTTTTTGAGGCAGGGTCTCCCACTAGCCTGGAACTCTTCAATTCAGCTAGACTGACAAGCCCAGACCCAGGGATCCGCATGTCTCTGCCTCCCAAGTACAGCAATTACAGGCGCCTGTCCCTGTGCCGAGATTTTTCCCCATGAGTTCTGAGAATCAAACCCATGTGGTCAGGCTTGTGTGCCAAGCAGTTTACCAACTGATCAGTCTCCCCAGCCCCTATGATTAGATTTTTTTTTTTCAGGTATCTCCCTAGAAACTATAAAAACATAAAGTATGTACTTAAGAATGAGTAAAGATCACTTTGGAGGGAGGGAGGGAGAGAAGCCCATTTGTGCTCACAAGCTCTAGAGTGGCCTCAGAGGTTAACTCAGGGTGAGATGATGTCTACATAAATTCAACTTAATTATTAATCCAACCCTCCATTAATGACACAAGAAAGGCTTCACTCAGAGATACCTCTGCTGTTGGGGAAGGGGTAAGGGCAGCGTGAGGACCCACTGGAGGGGTAGCATTGATGTCTGATGCCATCGGACCCAATGTCCCACTTTGAAAGTTGCCTTTAAGTCACCTTGCAGGACAGTTTGCAAATGGCCTGGCCAGATTTGCTGCTGAGCTTAACATCGTGGGCACTGGGAGGAGCCCTGTTCTTAGATGTCCCTCAAAGACTTTTGAGAATAGGGGAAGTATGGTGAAAATTGATGACCACCGCTCATGGGAGACACGTTCCAACAAGGCCATGAGAGGCATGACGAGGGAAGACGGATTTCTTATCAATTGTCCTGATGGGGGCAAAGGTGAGCCAGGAGGAGAGCTGGGCGTGGCGTACAGGGTGATCTGAGTGTGAAATGTCCCACAGGTTCACGTGTTGGACCTCTTGGTCCCAGTCAGTGGTGTTACTTTGCAAGACCAAGAAATCTTTAGGAGGTGGGGTCTCACTGAAGGAAGTGATGTTTACAGCCTGCACCCACTCTCTTGTTTCCTCATCAGCTCAGGTGTGAGCAAGCAGCTTCACAATCCTACCACCATAGCTGAGAGCCACTTTCTCCACTGTGGTGGAAGGGACCCTTAAGCTGAGTCAAAATCAACTCTCCTCTCTAATGTTGCTCCCTGCAAGGTATTTGGTTGCAGAAACAAGAAAAGTGACCAATTGATACAGTGTAGCTTGAAGGAAAGCAATATTCATAGAGACATCTGTGAGGCCTAGATTTATCACTGAAAACGGCAATTACTGGGCCAAAAAGATGCCTCAGCTGCTAGAGGGGCTTGCTACCAAGACTAATGTCATGAGTTCAATCCCCAGAATACATTTGATCTAGAAGAAGAGAATCAACTCTTGCAAGTGATCCTTTGATTTCCATGTTTTCACCATGGCAGATACACACACAGAATCAATAAATAAATGGGGGGGGGGAAACTAGTAACTATCATTCATTCATCTTATAATTGCTCTGTTGAAGTCCAGGACATGTTAACACCACAGTGACAACATGACCCAGCGCTAAGACTTATCTGAACCACTAAAAGTGACTAGTGACCCATCCTGTCCATGGAGAGAACCTCACAGGAGACTGTATTTAACTCTGTGCATCTCTGGCTGCTCTGATGTTAGTCTCTCTATCATATTCAGCCACACGGCATCCCCCACAAGTCCCCATGAGGTGATGCAATGGATTCAAGGATCTGCTGCTAATGAAAATACACCTTTCTGACCCAGGCAGACAGCACTGGGGACAGATGCACGATTCAGCATGGAGAGTGACCTGAACTTCTGTGACTCTACCAAGAAAATCAGGATAAATTACATCTACCTTGTCCTAATGCAGCGAGCCTCAAAAATAAGCTTGTTGGATTCCTGAATACATACCCAGTAAGCTGTAACTACTAGACAATGCCTCTATCCCCAGCAATTTCTCCTTTTCTCCTCATTGGAACCCTAAGCATTGCCAGACCTGCAGTGTCGCCCTGCTATTCAAACCATTTCATCCTGCCTTAAAGATTCTTAGGGCAGAGAGCCTGTGTTGCACGTGTATACCATAAGGGTTTGCAGGACATTCTTCCTGATCTCATTGCAGGGAAAATTGTTTTTTTGAGACAGGATCTCCTGGAACTCACTATGTAGACCAGGCTGACCTTGAACTCACGGAGATCTGCCTGCCTCTGTTTCCAGGGTACTGGAATTAATGGAGTACACCATTATGACTAGCTTCATCAGTAAATTTTTAAGGGTTTCCTGTATTCATATGTAGACTGGCTATGGCTATGTATGTAAGAATGTAATTGCCTGTTCGGTATGTTCAGGCACACAGCAAAATGAATGCTGCATGTCTCTTCATATCTGACACTGCTCTTAGGTCTTTACAACATAAAGATGTGGGGCCTGGGGCATTCTAGAGGAAGCAGGTGTGTGAGGTGGAGAAATGGCTCAGTGGTTAGGAACATACACTTCTCTTGCAGAGGACCTGTTTACATGTGAGCTCCAACCTCGCCTCATCTCACACCAGTGAAGACATCACCTCACTGCCCACAGCTAGGATTAAGTGGCATTTGGCTGCATCTTTTGCCTACTGAAAAAAGGCATATACCTCCATGGGTGTCTGTGGCCCATAGAATAAAGTACCAGCTGCCAAGATCTCTGCCCAGGATCAGGCCCTGTCCTCTTTCCTATTTCTGTCTCTAGCCACACATCCCCTCTGCCCTGTGCTCCAGACTGAAGTGCATAATCAGCCTCCCATTCTGCCCCTGTCTGCCCACAAGCTTCTAAGAGCAGCCTGCCTCCTTCCACTTTGACCTCCCTCTTGCTTCACCTAAGGACATGCTTTCTGGGAGAAGCCTCTGGTGACGATACTCCCCACCTTGTCTCTGCCCTTCCCCACCTCTGTCTGCCCACACAGTACAGTTCCCTACTCTGTTTTGTTTTTGTTTTGTTTTGTTTTATTGTATAGACCAGTAACAAAGCAATCCTCGGTCACATTGTGTCTGCTCTCATCACACTGATAGCGCCAGGTGTACTTCAGCCACTAAGGGGCTAGCACATCCGCAGCTTCTCCCTTACACTCTCTTTTCACTCTCTGGGTCTGGGAAGCTAGACTGAAGCCACCCCTGTGTTGACTTCCAGATGTGATGGGCAATAGAGGTCCCCTCCCAGAGATCAGAAGGAAAGAACAGAACTGCAGAGAAGCCAGCCTGCTGTGACACCATGGGTACCTCTCAAAGAAAGCAGCTCCTCTCAGAGGCCTGTCTGCTCCCTCAGCTTCTCTTTCTCAGCTGGTGGAACTCCTTTCCTAACAACCCCTCCTGCCAAGGAGCTGTAGGGATTCCTGCTGTGACAAGAACCAGCATTTACAGCACAGCACATATGACACTGCTCCAACCTTCCTAAGTTCCCTTTTATTAATTAGGCCCTGTGACATCACAGCACTTCATTGCCCTGGCTTCTGTCCTGCAGATCGTCTTAAGAAGGAATACATGAATGAATGAAGGAGAGAAGAGCATCTGGAGCTGCGATCCCCCAGTTGGGGTCTGTTTGTCTCCAGCTTGGGTTATGGTCACTGTGCATTGTCTGCATTGTCTAGTAATGTCTGTGAAGATGTCACTGGGGGACTTCATAGCCTGTGGCCTCCAAGAAGGGTAAAAAAGAAAAAAGACAGCTACCACTTCAAGTCCACACTCTGGCCAGGGGACAGATTCCACACTGCCAATATGAAGGAACAACCATGAGAAGCACAAGCCCAATTGGGAATGCTGGGAAAGGCCAGGAACCACACCTTGGGGTGAAGGAGAAAAGAAGTTCCTCGATGAGAAGACTTCACAGGGTGCTCAGCCTGGCCAGACGGAACAGGCTGAGCGGAGAGCATGAATTCCAGGTTAGCCTGGGCTCTGTAGCAAAAAAAAAGAGGAGCGGGGAGGAGTACAGGAGTGGAGAGAGGAGGGGGAGAGGAACCCGAAAAGGAAGATGTGGGGCAGATAAAAATTAAAAGCCAAAGAAGAAAACAAGCCCAGTGCTAAGTAGAGCTGGTAGAATTAACCACAGGCCAAAATAAATTAATGTAACATAGTTGCTGTGATTCCTGCTCAGCTGTACTGAAGGTTTCTGACATGGGAAGACTCTGCAACTCAGAGTTCTCTAAAGGATCACCCAGAGTCCCTCAGCAGACATCCAATGCAGGCCTTAGCCACAAGAGACTGGCCTGGCTGAGGTTCTAGGGTCCCAGGCAATGGAGGCAGTCTGCGTGAAGCCTGGAGATTCCTACAGCAAGTGCTATCCGCCCACCTCCACACCCATGCGCTTCCATCTGGGCTGGGGTATGACTTAGTGGTAGAGCCCAGCAGAGAACCTTAGCTTCAACTCCCCACCCTCAGGCCACATGAAAACAAAGGAGCAAAAAGTAAGAATTAATTCTCAGCTCAGGGTGTCATCATCCCATCCCTTCCTGCTAAAGCTCTTTGTTCTGAATTTTATCCATTAAAAGGTGACTGATGCAGCTGAGTACAAGCACCAAAGACACTATCATGTTTGTTTACAACTGAATGACTGATTCGTTTTCATCAAATCTCATCCTGACTCTGCTGCAAAGATGAGTTTTCCAAAACTCCTGTCCCAGGGTCCCAAACCTTCTGTGCATGAACATGGCGGAAACATACAGACAACATGAAAAGAAGCCCAGAGTCCGGATCCAAGTGGCATTTGGGATTCTGGCCCCTTGAGAGGAGTTGACAGTGCCCTCTCCTGACCAGAAAGCATCGGAAGGGAATTCACTCTGCACAGCCTTCGCCTATTTCATAATTGAGTCGCCTTGCAGGGGGCCGTGCCTCTTGGCAGGTGTGTGTGCCAGCCTGTGGCTCTCACACGCCAGCATCAAGAGCCACCCATGTTGCTCAGGTGGTCCTGAACACCTCTCTGTTGAGGGTCTTAGGCTTCCCCTCCACATCTGTATGACTTGGCAGCCAGCGGCAGCCAGCTCTGTGCCCATGGTGGGAGGCCTTCCAGTAGAGCTGTCTTCTGGAGCGTGGAGAGGAATCGCAGTCAATCAGGGCATGATGTGCCCTCTTCAGAACACCTGTGCTCTCCATTCCTGCCCTTTATCACAAGGTCCTGTCTGCCATCTCTTCCCAAAAGAATTAACATGTGTAACTGTGGCCAGTAGGGGTTCTGCGGAAAAACCAAGAGAGACTAAGAAGTAGAGACTCACTCACTTAAGAGCGTCAGGGCCCCTCACAATGGCAGGAGCCAGCTTTATGTTCACATATGACACTAGCTAGACAGTTTTATTTCCACACACTAATGTCTGCGCTGATTGTTGTAATAAATCGAGTTTATACTGCTAATAAATCAATTATAATGAGCCAAGCAAAAAATCCAGAGGTGATTCTTCTCTCTAAATAATGCTCCCATCTCTGAGTCAAAACCCGGGGGCAGCTCACCATGGCATCAGTGAGCCACGGTGGGATTGGGTACGTGTGCAGGAAATCGGATGCCAAGCTCAGCCCTGCTCACTTGAGTTCTCAAAGGACAGTAGAGCAGGTCTCAGCACAAGAAAAATGGCTTGGAGTTTGGCTTCCTTACACTCGGCCTGAGGACACAAAAGCAGCTGAACTTGAATCCTGGAATTCAGAGAAGGAACACCTCCCTGTGCCTAGGACACGTAGCTCAGGATTGTTGTCTTCAACATTAATTAATACATGTTTTTAAAATGGTTTATTCTGGGCTTGGTAGTGCATGCCTGTAATCCTAGGACTTGGGAGGTAGAAGTAGAAGGATTCACAGTTCAAAGTCGGTCTCAACTAGATTGTGAATTTGAGGCCAGCCTGACCTTCATTAAGACCCTACTCAAAATAGGAAAAAGAAAAAATAAAGTTTAACTCTTATACACTTAAGCTCAAAGAAATGTTTTTCAGCCTAAAGTGGACACAGTTGACCTTCAAAGTTGTCTGTATAAGAAATCAAAGTATTCAAGACTGATTTTATATACACTACCCTATCTCCTTTCTTCAAATCTAAGACACAAGTAAAACAGAGAATATCCTGTTGAAGGTCATGCAATTTCCTCAAGGTCATATGTTAATTAGTAGCTGAACTATTTCTAGAGACTCCAGCTTGTTGGTGGGGACACATTTTCACCCAGGAAGCCATCCATTGGTCAGATCGCTGATGGTATTTCATGGTGACCTCTGAGAACCCTCAGGAGATGTGTCTATATTTAGAATATATTTAGAATCTTGGTGTGCACCCCTCTCCAGGTAAACACTTGGCGTTTCTTGGAGATGAGTGGAGTTAGTTTTGTGCGACTGATGGAGTATGGATAGACGAGAAAAGACACAGAAATGTTAGTTTAGTCTGGAAACCATTAAATATAATCGTGTGTGTGTGTGTGTGTGTGTGTGTGTGTGTGTGTGTGTGTGTTCTCCTAAGAAAGTGAGGGAGTCTTGAGAGACCAAAAAACTAACACATTCTAGTCCATAATATGCCATAGTCCTCTGTGTCCCTCAACCCATGAAGAAGCAATCAGACACCATAGGTCAATCAAAGCCAGGGAGGCTGAAATGTGTGTTAAAGTGTAGGGATTAAAATATTATGCCTGACACTGTATAATGCATGGTGGAAAAAAAAAAAAAAAACTTTGCGAGTATAAATTAGCTTTCCTGTTGAGTGTAAAAGTCTCCCTTTTGGTTATTTATGAAGCTTCGTTTTGAAGATTGCTTTCCCTGCCTAACAAGCAAATCAGAATTTGTCATGTGCAAATCTTGTAAAGATTGCAAGGCCAGTACATAATTAGCCTCAGAAGAGTGTGACCAAATTGGGTGAAAAATAAAAACGCTATGGGCAGGAAGGAAGGCAAGAGAAAGGAGGGCAGGGTGCGGTCGAGCCGCGTGGAAACCCGTCTGCTCTCAGTTTTCCTGACCCGTGATACACGTTCAAAGTCTGGAGAGAAAGTGAAATTATGTAACAAGTATTTCTCTTCTGCTATCCAAACGGCCGCTGTTGTTGCTAGATCAAAGAATTTGGTGATGAAGTGCTTACACTGCTCTGAGTAGGAAATGTATTCAAATTGGGAAGAACAGAGACAGGGCTGGCAGAGGAAGAAAACAAGGGAGATGGGGAGGAAGAGCTGGCATGGTGGCTTTCCCCTCAGTGAATGCCCAAGGAAGGAGGAGAAATAAGTGCCTCAGGCTATGGGGGCTTCTGCCCTCAGACTGGAGCAACCCTAACCCAACCTCAGTTGTATTTCTGCTCTAAAGATCAGAGGCGAGGTCCCGGTACCACACGCGTGCTCTGTTGGTTAATCCAGTATGTAATGTTCTGAAGTCATGTTTGAGTTTCTTGTTAGGCACACACCGCCCTTCCTCACCAAAGAAAGTCTTGTTTCGAGGTCAGATGGTTCTCACCATCGACACTGAGAAAATTCCCAGCTAATTACTGTTGTTCAAACCTTCTTCCATCTCAGCCTCCAGGGATGGGAGCCTGGTGCCCACAGGGACCGTTATATAGCAGTCTGTCCAGGCTTTAATGTGCGAGCCCTGCTGAGATCATCCTGCGGCAGGGTGGGGTGCAGGCCAGCCTTGGGTGTGAAGGCTTTGACAGGGAAAACCCAGGAAGCGGTCAAATGACTCAGTGGTGGTACTTTGTTGAGTCAGACCTGAGATGGTTTCAGTGTGCAGAGCAGACACCAAACTTGCAGAGAGACATCTGTCCTGTCTGTTCTGTGCCTCCAAAGTCACTGCTCTGTCTCAGCCAGGGTGCCCAGAGAAGTAAGCTGAAAAACATACATTGCCTGTATATGTACAGTTGGTGCCAGGAACATCCACTAAGCACGGAAAGCGTGTCAGGAATCCTGCTTCTTAGTTGTACAGAGCCACCTACAGCCCACACTCTCCTGAAAGTGCCCTTAGTAATTACTGTGCATCTTCTGAATCAGTTGCTTTTCTTATCAGTGTGACAAAAGAAGCCACTTAAAAACAGGAACGGCTCTCCGGGACTCATTGTTTGAATGGACACAGTGGGAAAGGCAGGGAGTTCACAGCTGAGGGTCTGACTGGGACTCTTCACCTCTCCACTGACCAGCAGGCAGGAAGTGGGATCAGGCCATAAACCTCAGGGCTGGCCCCACCAGCAACCCACTTCCTCCATATCAGCTTCACCGCCTAGGGCTCTACAACCTCCCCAAACAGCACCGCCAGCTGGGAACAGGTGTTCAGACTCAGGAGCCCGTAGAGACAGCTCACATCCAAACCATAACACACTCCTTAATTAAGTTGTTGTCTGCACTCTGAGAAGCACTGTTGAACAAATGCCTTAATCCTGTCACTTGCACAGAGTGGTTGCAGTATAATTCATATAGAAAGGACAGAGACACCAAGTGCTTCATAGAACTGATCAGGCAATGAGGTAGAAGGGAGTCGGGAAGGGATGCGGGAAAATGAATGTCTGTGCTCTCCCCACGATCCAGATAGTACACTGCTAAAAAAGAGAGAGTCAGTCTCTCTACGTCTATACCCTTTCTTGGTATGATTGTGGAACCTTCTGTGGCCTTTCTATACTGTAAATCTGGGTGTGCTAATGCTTTGTAAACATTTCTACATTAGTAAGAATATTCTTTTAATGAAAAATCATATCCCAGAAGTCAGAAGGTCTAAATTCTGTGGGTTCCAGTAATTACCCCTAAAAATACCCTGAGCTCAAATTTTTAGACAGACTAATGACCTCCAGTGAGGTTGACACCCTCAGAAATTTGCAAAAGTTCTTATTTGTTAGAAGTTTTGCAGGTGGATTAAGTTTAAAGAGACAGAGACACTGTGTTGTGTTAGCTGTGAGGCCCCCTGCAATCCCAAGCATCTGTCTAGAAGGGAGGCCAGCCGGTCAGAAGCAGAAGGGACAAAGGAATTCAAGATTGGAGTGAGGGGTTTTGTAAGAAAGAGGAAAGAGCTATGAGCTAAGGAGAGCAGCTCTCTAATCCCTAAACTGGAAAAGACCAGAAAGGATTTTCTCCCTTGAAGCATCCAGAGGGAATGTGATCCTACTGACACTTCAGTCCAGTTAGGCTCAGAGGCTCCATTGGCAGTTCCCACGCCCAAGCTTGTGGTGACTACTGTCTCACCCCTGAGGAGCCACAGCCACCTGACCTGATGGACAGAGGTCACAGGAGACCTGACTTACCTGATGTGTTTTCTCCTGGACTTACATAGGAAAGGGAGGGTGTAGCCCTCCTGGAAAGAATGTCAGATCAGAACACGTGCTCTGGGCAGCTTCCCACTGCTATGCCAAACTAAGAAAGCCAACATGAAGGGAGAAAAATGATTTATTACAGCTCGCAGACACGGGTATTGCAGGCCATGGTCACGTGGCTCCATCTCTCTGGACCTGTGGTGGGTAGAACAGCTTGGCAGGATGGGTGTGGACAAAAAAAAAAAAAAAAAAAAAAAACCATAACAAAAAAAAAAAAACCCTGCTTGCCTCATGCAGAGCAGAGCAGAGAAAGGAGAAAGGAAGAGGGGAGGGAAGACTTAGTGGATGGAGAGGTGGAAAGGAGATGGGGGAGAGAGGGAGGGAGGAAGGACAGAGGAGAATATTGAAAGTCACCATTACATTTCTGTAAGAGCAGAAGGCTTTGCAGGCACAATAAAAACACTGCGGGGTAGGGGGGTGGGATTCAGTTGTTAAGAGCACTGGCTGCTCTTGCAGAAGACCTGGGTTCAATTCCCAGCACCCACACAGTGGTTCATAGTCACCTGCAACTCCTATTCCAGAGTATCTGATGCCCTCTGCTGAACTCCACAGGGACCAGGCACACACACACAGCAAACAGATACGTGAAGGAGAAACTTTCAGACGATAAAAATGAAGAAGTATAAAAATAAACAAATATAAATTTGTTTGGAAGTAAAATCACTGTAACTCATAAAGTGCAATAGTCTGGAATCTGAGCAGAGGTGTTCTAGGCAGAGGGGTACCCAGTGGCACTGAGTGGCATTGTGGCACTCGTCCTGCGTTTAGAAACAAGGCTCCAGGGAAGTCATGTGATATAACACAGGCAAATATCTAAAAATATCCGTCATTCGTCACATATTTGATTTTCAATTAAAGTTTGGTCACTGTCCATTCGGCAGCCTCTTTCTGTTGCCACTGTTTGTGCAGTGCCCCTACACACACACACACACACACACACGCACGCGTGCGCACACACACACACACACACACACACACACACAGGGGCAGCCCTAAAGGCCACCGTTTAAGACCTACTTTAGTGGGGTTGGAGATGGAGCTCGGTGACAGAGCTGCTGCCTCAGGAGCACAAGGCCCTGGGTTTGCTCTTCAGCTCCAGAAAAGCAAAACAAAGGGACTGTTCTAGGGGCTGGGGAGACAGCTCAGCAGTTAGGGATGTTTGATGCCTTTCCAGAGGACCAGTATTTGACTCCCAGCTACCATGTGACAGCTCACAACTATCTATAGCTCCCGTTGCAGGGATTTGACACCTTCTTCTCACTCCGGAGGCTCCTGTATGCATGTGGAGCACACATATACACTCACACATACACAGAAAATAAAATATTTTAAATTTTTGAAAAAACAACTTAAGTTGTTTTCTAGTCTACTGAAGCTGGGACAGAAACCTGTACCTACCCTATACTTCATGCCCAAGTATGCTACGACATTCTCAGAGCCGTGAACAAAACGATGTCCTTAAGAACGGATAGCTGATGTTCAGAACGAAGTGCATAGAACAGAAGAGATTCATTGTTTGGGGCAAAGAGAAAGACCTCCGGAGGTGGCAGGTGTTCTGACTCTCCTGGGAACGAGAACAGAAGTTAATATTCTATAGAATAAGTCTAATTGTTTTGTTGATAAATGTGGTACTTTTGAAAACATAGGTCCTTTGAAATTCAAAACACAGTTTAAACTAAAAACAGAAGTGTGTCCTTGGTGCAGTGTGTGTGTGTGTGTGTGTGTGTGTGTGTGTGTGTGTGTGTGTGTGTGTGTGTATACACGCATGCGCACGTGCATAATGAGACTTGAAACTTTGTCTTGCTTATTTTTTAAGAGATGGCCACCAGGCCACGTGACTGCAGGAATTGATGCATCTATTCATTTAGAGCCAGAGTACTTTTGCTTAAACTGTCAGGTCCTGTTTCCTACAAAATAATCAAGAGACGTTTTCCCATCTTCTTTATTATCGGACCCACTAAAGGTTTAAAATCTAGAAAAGGCTGACATGCCTTTACTCCCATTACTTTAAAGACAGACTCGTAGATTTCTGTCAGTTTGAACCAGCCTGGTCTATTTAGCAAGTCTTGGTGCTACAGGGCTACACAGTGAGACTTTGTCTCAAAAATAAATACACAAACTAAGTTAAAAGGGCTACCACACACAGCCATTTGACCACTCCCTTTGGTGAGCCTCTCCGCAGAGGTTTGAAGGACCCACTGTGGCAATCTGAGATTTCTGAGTGTGCTGCATTCCAAGGGAGACATTGCATCCCGAGGGCCCAGTCACAAGTCTGATCTAGAAAATACAGATGCCAAAAGCTTTTACTATCTGTACTTTTTGATGTCCAGAAGTCAGAAATGTCGTGATCCCTGTAAGAAGTATGCTGGTCAGCCTCTCTGGGCGCTGTGGCATGCTTGGTTCCTGGTCCCGGAGTCTTCAGCCCATCAAGGTGGGGAGGGTGGGGTGGAGCAGGTCAGCTGGTACCACGGCAGCCAGAAAGCAGAGAGAGAGTCTGTGTTCAGTGGCTTTCGGACCCCCGGCCTGTGGGACAGGTCTTTATTCTCTCTAGAAGGCCATCATTAACATGCCCCAAAGTTTACTCTACAAATCTCCTTGGTGATTTTTAAAGGAATCAAGCTCACAACAGAAACAAGCTACCTCAAGAAGAAACAGATTTCTTTGGAAGACAGATCCACATTACAAACCACTATTACCCCACATGTACGCTATCTGCTAATTTTCTATCATGATTTATGTCAAGATTCCGAACTTCTCTTCCTCCCTGAAGTTATTCTGGTAAAATCACTGTGTTCCTGGCTAAGGCTGTAAATCAGCAGTAGAGTGTTTGCCGAGCTTGTTTGAAGTCCTCGGTTTGGTTTGATCTGCAGCAGAGAGGGAGAAGGGAAGGGGAAGGGGGAGGAGGAGGGGAAGGGGGAGGGGAAGGGGGGAGGAGGGGGGAGAGAGAGAGAGAAACAGAGAGAGAGAAACAGAGACAAAGACAGAGACAGAGAGACAGAAAAAAGGAAGGAAAGAAGAAAGAAAGGAAGGAAGGAAGGAAGGAAGGAAGGAAGGAAGGAAGGAAGGCAGGAAGGCAGGAAGGAAGGAAGGAAGGAAGGAAGGAAGGAAGGAAGGAAGGAAGGAAGGGAGGAAGGCAGGAAGGAAGGCAGGAAGGAAAGGCAGGAAGGAAAGGCAGGAAGGAAGGCAGGAAGGAAGGAAGGAAGGAAGGCAGGAAGACAGGAAGGCAGGAAGAAGGAAGGCAGGAAGGAAGGAAGGAAGGAAGGAAGGAAGGAAGGCAGGAAGACAGGAAGGCAGGAAGGAAGGAAGGCAGGAAGGAAGGACAGGCAGGAAGGAAGGAAGGAAGGAAGGCAGGAAGGAAGGAAGGAAGGAAGGCAGGCAGGCAGGAAGGAAGGAAGGAAGGCAGGAAGGAAGGCAGGAAGGAAGGAAGGAAGGCAGGAAGGAAGGAAGACAGGCAGGAAGGAAGGCAGGAAGGAAGGAAGGCAGGAAGGAAGGAAGGAAGGAAGGCAGGCAGGCAGGAAGGAAGGAAGGAAGGCAGGAAGGAAGGCAGGCAGGAAGGAAGGCAGGAAGGAAGGAAGGCAGGAAGGAAGGAAGGCAGGAAGGCAGGCAGGAAGGAAGGAAGGAAGGAAGGAAGGCAAGCAGGAAGGAAGGAAGGAAGGAAGGAAGGAAGGAAGGAAGGAAGGAAGGAAGGAAGGAAGGAAGCAGTGTATTGAGCATGCACTCGCTGGTGCAGGTCTCAGAGGCCACCGTCCTTCACATCACCTCCATGGCTCTGCTCAGGTTAGGTCTCCACTCCTTTGTCCTCACTCAGTACTGAGCAAATGTCCCTCTCTTGCCCAGCTTCCCATGAGGAGCATCATATTCCCCTTTGCAGTGCTCTGGTTTTGCCCAAGACTCTGTGGCAGAACACTGAAAATAACACCATGGTCTCACTCTGGAGCTCCTACATTTTCCATCCTCACTCTTTGGGGGTGCTCCCCACACAGCGCCCCGTCTACAGAACCTTCACAGCCACCACAGTCTCTCATCTGTGGAGAGCTTTTTCTCACTACCCCAAACACAGCTATTGTCACCCCTAATCCTCTCTGCTGCTTCCATGTGTCTTCTGTCTCTTGATTTGTTTTTTTTCCCCTTTAAGACTTTTTATTTTTTAATTATGTGTATATGTGTGAGTATGTGCCTATGAGTGCAGGTGCCTGTGGGGGCCAGAAGAGGGCATCAGATCCCTCTGGAGGGGGAATTACAGGGGGTGCTGGGGACTGAACTTGAGTCTTCCACAAGAGCGGTGTGTGCTCTTCATTATGAGCCATCTCTCTAGCCCCTCTGCTTTATTTCTTAGTGTATCATTTCAAGTATTCCGTGTCCTTTATTCATCTATTTACCTGGTTTAACCTTGTGTCTGCTCGATCATAAGAGTATTTTGCAATTTTATTCACCATCTACAGTTCACAAACACTACTGATACTTGCCACACATTTGAAAAGCACGTGAACATACATGTCCACTCCCTCCATCACCTTCACCTTCTTCACTCCCTGGCACAATGTGGGGTACAAGACAGGAACACAGATAATTTATGAATCAAAAAGACTATCAGGATGACTAGAATTAGCCACACCTTTTCTAGAACTGAGATAGGGAGGAAACTGCACCTTAATCCAGGGTGGGTTTTCGTGATTCCATAAGTAACAGTGCTTTGTAGACAGCAGGTACAGGCCTTCCCACCAGCAAGTGGAATGAGAGACAGTCTCCAGGAGTTGTTCTGGTAAAACTGTCTCAGTACTTTCTCTCAATAAGGCCACCCTGGAATCTACAGCACAAACATTGCTCACAGTCACTAAACACCATGAGAAGCATTAAGATTCGCACTCGAATAACTTAAATTCAGCTCCGAAGTGGACACAGGCAACAGGAAAAGAGGTCCATACACGAACATCTCACCAAAAGATACATCTCGCTAAATGTTCCAGTCCCACAGCTTGGCTACGAGGAAGGCAAGTAAAACCAGAAGCCAAATTCAAGACTCAAATAAAGGAGTCAAGCCGGAAAATACAGCAGGAGATAAAGCAGGAGTAACGGCAGAGCAGTTGAACGAGAAGGCCACCTTGTGGGTGTTGGGGGCATTTTACCACCCTCAGGTCTGAGCTCTAGAGAGAGCAGAGAGGGAGGGAAAACTTACACTACTTTTGAGTGTTTTGAGTAAAGCATGTGGAGCTTGGTTTTGATATTTAGAACTGTCAGAAGGCACTCTTGCAAACAGAATATATTTTGAACTGTTTGATCAAAGAATGAAGCCGCGCGCTCTGAGGGTGTGATGCTGGAAACGAGAAGTTATCTTCCTTATCATTCACTCTTTTCGTTTGTCTAGACTCAAGATGTGGATGCTCTCGGGGGGGGGGGGGGGCGTGCATTCCAGTAATAAGTAATAAAAATGAAGCCAATCACACCCATTCTGATGAAGCAGCCTTTAGAATAATCAGATGTTTCAATGCCTGTGCAAACCTATTCCAACCCAGAGCTTAAAATTTAACTCTTTCAAATGTCCTACGTGATTTAACAATAAAAAAGTGGGAGAGATGGCTCAGCACATACTGCCCTTGGAGAGGATCCAAGTTTATTTCCCAAAACCATGTCTGATGTCTCATAGCCATCTATCACTGCAGCTCCCGGAGATCGGATCCCCATACTTTTGGCCTCCTCAGGAACGTACGTGTGTGTGTGTGTGTGTGTGTGTGTGTGTGTGTGTCCTCATACATACATGCACACACACACTTTAATTTTTTTTAATCTTAAAAACAAAAGAAGCATGATCCCTTCCCCCAAAAAATATTCAAAGCAATACCCAAGAGGTTTCAAATGTCTCCATTCTGTACAAATGGATTTTGCTGTGTTACAACAAGGATTTAGAGGGGGAATATGACAAACCAAATACTTGGGCATGTCCCAAGGCATCTGAAGTAATATAGAGCCTTGTAGAAGGTTATAAAATACAAATCATTTTCTTACTGGAAGAATCGTCTATGGTCCCAAATTAGAACCTTAGAATCATAAACTCTAATACTGGAAAGTACCTTTAGACGAGGCGGAGGGACGGGTGACTCATTCAGTGAATCCCTAGGCTGCTACATTATTTCATGTCCTGTTATTCATTGTCTGAGAAGTCACAAAACGTCAACAAAGAAAACCATTCTCCTTGACAAAATATAAATAAATAAATAACCAAAGCATGGTGGGAAAGGGTCTTATGGACTGTCTGAGATCAGCACTCTTGGGAAGCGTCGGTGGTGCTCTGTGCCCATGAGATGCAGAGGCTGCAACCCTAGGCGGACATTAGGGGAGACACCACCCTCTAGTTAGACTGGGATCTCTTACGCACATCCCTTCACGGCCTTTAATGACAGCTACATACTTAGAGGGAGGAATGAACTTCATTTCCTGATTTTCTTTATCATCAAATTAACTTTTTGCCTCACAGACAATTTCACAGGCCTGAGGCACACATTTAAGCAGCTCTGGTCTAAGCCAGTTTTTTTTGTTGTTGTTTTTTTTGTCAAGAACAACTTGATACCACGTCAATATATAACTCACCCAACCCAACAAAACCAAAAGCCAACCGCACAGCAGTGCCAGGCTTTGGCTATTACTGATCTCTCAGTTCGGTAATTTTTTTCTTTTCATGAAGTCATGCGGCCTTCATTCTTTCCAAATTGCCATAATTTAAAGCGAAAGACAAAATGTTCACTCAGAAAACACTTTTAAAGCATTTTCTTTTATGTTGGGTTTTATATGATCATTGACTGAGAAAAGACCCCAACACCCCCAGATCAGCCCCACCCCTAAAGCTGAGACTTCTCTAATGACATCTTTGTGGTTTCCTCAAAGTGAGACCACTTGGTAAGAATAGTCATACAAATGAGTTCGATTAACTGCAGCATCCCTGCCTCTTTGGGGTTTGAACCCAGCTGTGCAGTCAAATGAGTTGGCTCTAGAATGTTCATTTTGAGAAAGTGTCCTTGACTACAGATGAAATGATTCAAATATTTAGAGAGAACTCTTCATGGTTACTCGGTGATGTGGAAAACCATGGCATTTACCAAAAATAGGCACACCAATGGCCTGGCCCTGGCTTTTACGTGAAAGGGTGGAGCAGGGGGAGGGGGTGGGCTGTGTGGCTGCCTGAAGTCCAAGTGCAAGGGGTCCTGGACCACAGCGGAAGGGGTGGGCGAGTGCCATACGGCATCTCTGGAAGCTTGGCTATTGAGATGCTGGCCTGGAAACCCAGAGCAAACATGCAGATGATTCTAGATGCCTCTGAAGAAAGAAATGCCGGAAACTTGATAACTCAAACCAGAGCCTCCATGTAAAACCCACACAGACCCATTCTCTGCATTGAACATAGGTAAATGCCTATTGACTGAGGTCATGTGTCCCCCCCGACCAAGCCCTCGCTGGCTCTCTAGTTCTCCGTGAACAGAGGAAACTCAAGATTATATTACCACTTCTGAAGCCTCTTTTGTTTTTTAATTTAAAAACAACTTGGCGGGCTGGCGTGAAGGCTCAGCGGTAAAGGCATCTACAGCCAAGACTGGTTGACCTGAGTCCCACTCTGGAACTCAAATGGTGGAAGGAGAAAACCAACTCACACACACACACACACACACACACACACCACCATAAATAAAATGTAAAATACTACTACTACTAATAATAATAAAAGCAAAATGGAAAGAAAATGTAAGGATCTTATTTTAGCAACCTATGCCCTGGAACTTGCTGTGAGGAGTATGCTGACATTTTGTTGTATTTTGTTTATCTGTTCGTTTATCATTGTACAAGTTTTTGTGTATCAAGGGTGCGTGCGTGTGTGTGTGTGTCTGTGTGTGTATGTTGTGTGCACATGGGGGTCGAAAGGGAACCTCTGGTACGGTCCTCTCAGGAGCTGTCCTGCTTTTGCTTTTCTGAGGCAGGGTCTGGAGCCCCAGGGATCTGCCTGTCTCTGCCTCACTAGCGCTGGGATTGCACCGCATGCTGCCACCCCTGGGTTTTGGCTTCTTTTCCTGTGGATTCCAGGGACTGCACTCAGGAGAACACCTTGCCAGCTGAGCCGACTCCTGAGCCCTTACTGCATTTTTAGCTGTTTGAAATTCTCATCTTAATCAGGTGCTTCAACTGTACAATTGCCTAGTTTTCAAGGAAGACCTCTCAGGCTTCTGTCAGCCCAACTTTAATAAAAGAAACCCAAAAAATAGAGGGGGAAAGATACACCAGTTATTAAATCTTTTCAGCCCTCTGGTTCTCTTAATGTCTGTAAGGTATTTTAAGGCTTTGAGCACATATAAAATTTCATGGCTGTCTTAATATACACACAGCCTTGAGTCGGATGAAAGCTCCCATCTGAATGATATAGACCCCTGCGCCCACACACCGTCCTCAGACAAAACACTCGAGACTAAGTTTAACTTTCCAAATTAAAAAAGAGAGAGCAGGAGAGAAGCTAATTCAGTCCTGCCAGGATCTGAAGCCGAGATTCTGAGCATTTTCAGTTTTGCAAATCTGTTCTCGAGCTTTTGAACACACTCGCCTGTCAGGAGTTCTCACATGGAATCACGCCCCAGTCCCATCCCACCGCGGGCATAATGAGTTGTCACTAGTCAAAGCCGTGTTCCTGTAGCCTGTGACGACCAGTAGGGTGGCAAATGAATGGACGGAGGGCTCGTTCTCCCATACTGAGATCAGGTTAGGGTGGGTCTAGAGAGATGGCTCAGGGGTTAAGAGCATTTGATGTGCGGAGAGCCTACCTTTGGTTCCCAGCACCTGCCTGGAAAACTGACTGTAACTCCAACTCCAGGAGATCCTGTGCCCTCTCCTGGCCTTCACAGGGTAGACATACATGCAGGCAAAACACATACACTAGAAATAATTTTTTTTAATGAGAGAAGATCACTCTATGAACTCATTATGTAGATCCAGCTAGCTTTGAACTCATAGAGAGTTCTACCTCCTGAGAGTGCCTTCATTCTCAGCAATAAATACAAAAAGAAAAGAAAAAAAAGGCTTGTGTTTCAGGAAGAACTGATTCATTTTCCTTTGATTTTGATTTTTTGTTTATTTGTCTGTAAGTCTATCTTTTTGCCTTTTGTTCATGACAGGGTCCTGTTATGTAGTTCTGTATGGTCTGGAAGGTACTATGAAGAACAAGCTAGCCTTGAATTGATGGCAATTCTCCTGCATCAGTCTCTCAAGTACTGTAATTATAGTCATTTTTTCACCACACATGGCTGAGAATTACTTCCTGTTCTTGGGTCCCTGAGAAATCTGAACTGAAGGAAAGTATGGCCAGAAGGAGAGAAGACTTCTCCCTGAAGCTTCTCAGACACAGAGTCAAGGAGACTAACGTGTCACTTTATCTCAGTAAGTTTGTTACAAATGACTTTCAATCCTGTCTTTTACAGAGTAAAATCAAAGGCTTACCAGAGCAATGGCACATGCCCAGGACTCCATCACTTGGGATGCAGAGGCAGGAGGATGGACAATTCTGGGCCAGTAAATTATTATTTTAAATTAGATAGCCAGACTCAGGAAGACAAACACTGCACCCTCTGTCATACGCAGAACTTATGGGTGTGAGCATAGGTTCAGGTGTCAGGAAGAGACAATTCGTGTGAGCTGGGCCAGGACTTTTCACCAAGTGCTGCTGTCTCGCTGTCTTCCTTAGGAAGAGTCACAGCATGTGAGGCTGTAGCAGGGGGCTTGCAGCACAGAGCCTCTCTTTTCCATGAGCCTACCTTCCTCACGGAACATCAGATAAACAGCTGCAGGCACAGCTCACTCACCTTCACTTTCTACCTGTCAGAAACAAAACTCAGGTTGTGCAGAGGGCTCAGTCAGTAAAGCACTTTCTGTGAAGCATTAAGGACCCAAGTGTGATCCACAGAACCCACACTTAAGCCTGGGTGTCATGGAATGTCACCATCTCGGTGCTGGAGAGGCAGAGGGAGGTGGATATCTGAAGCTTGCTGGCCAGATGGTCTAGCAAAACCAGTGAGCTTCAGAGAGAGAGAAAGAGAGAGAGAGAGAGAGAGAGAGAGAGAGAGAGAGAGAGAGAGAGACCCTGACTCAAAAAATAAAGCAGATGGCTCCTGACAGCACTCAAAGCTGACCTCTGGCCAGCACACATTCAAAGGGAGACATGATTGACAGCCTCCAACTTCAAACCTGTTCCTTGCTCCAAGGGACTCTCTGTATTCAAAGACTGCAAAAACTTCCTTGAAAAGATACACACACACACACACACACACACACACACAGAGAGACACATGCACATGTATATTCATGCACATGCACACAGATACACACACACACACACACATACGCACACACAAAATCACACTAATGCTTCCGAAGTTGAGTTTTCTGTGTGTCGTTTTAACTGGACCCTTACCGTCATGCAATAAGAGGGGCCTCCATGGTCTGTTATATTTCTATTCTTCTTGAATGAAAATCATTTTTTCCAGACCATCTTTCCAGGAAGTTTGTGCCACTTTGCATATAGAGATTGTGTCTCTCAGCGCAAAGCACAAGTTTGCCAGCTAGAGGCTGCAAACAGTGCCTGCCTCTGGACAAATAGCAGGTGTGCTTGTGGGGAGCTGCACAACCCTCCAGTTTCAAAAATACTGACTCCTCTCCTGTGACATGGTGCTGTTTGGGAGTCACTTAGTCCTCTCCACTCAACCTGTGATGAGCAGATCATCAGGAAGCATCTCAAAGATGCCAAGCCTGGGACTCCTTGTACTTGGTGGAGAATAAGTTGCTTCTTGTCTCTGTCCACGAGTCTGGTGTCTTCTACTTGCATCTAAGAAACTAGCGGGCAAGGAAATTAAAATCACAGATGCTTTCCAGCTCTTAATACCAGACAAATGTATGACCTCTGCAAGGATTTAAGCAATGGGGGAATTCATGTGTCTCCCAGTATTTTCATTACAGATTTTGAGAAAAGAGGTATAAGATAGGCAAAAAAAAATCATGAGAATAAGTAAAACAGAGAGGGAGGAAATGAAAATGAAATAGATATTATTTCAGAATTAGATCAGAGCCTTTCCAGTGTTCGAATCCCAGCACCCATGTGAGGAAATCGACAGTCACTTGTAACTCCAGATCCGGGGGGGGGGGGGGTTCCTATGACTCTGGCCTCCATGGGCCACAGCTGCACATACATCACATCCATGTACATGTATGCACATGCATGCACATGACTGCACATGCATGTACATACACGCACATGCATGCATATATGTACACACAGACAGTTGATAGCTTCTGGAGGAGAGTTGGTTTTCTTTAACAGTGTGGCGCCTGGCAGATCACTCATACTCCGGTGTATGGCCTCTCACTCAGGAATATATGGGCAGCACAAATTGGAGTAGATGGGTTATTTAAAAAAAAAAAAAAATAGGGCTTAAAGTGAGAGGTACAGATAGGGGGTAGATCATGGAAAAATTAATAAGAAGATTTCAAAACTCAGTGTGAAGGAACCAGGTCTGGGCAAAATTGAGACGGCTCAAACTTTATGAAATGTAAAGCATTTGTTAAAATTGCTAAATGAGTTACTTAAGTTTTATCCAATTGGGTAGAAATAAAGCACTATCGCTTGAGATTCTGAAAAATATTGCTGGGCGGTGGGGAGCAGGTTTACGGACCTGTCACGTGAATCGTATCATTTTTTTCTTTAACTGACTGGAACAAAATATATTTCTCTCAGATAATCAAAAAAGACAATTTGTAACCCTGCCTTGCAAACCTGTTTACTTTCCCCCTAGAGATGAAAAAAAAATGACTTGTCCGCAGTAGGTTTTGTCAATATCATCAATTCCAATTAAGTTCAACTTTGTAGGAGGGGCACGTAGCAATTTAGCTCTGTGCTCAATTCTCTCTTTAAAGACATGTTTTCTTTAATATTTTGCTTTACCAATGTAGAATAATATAGCATTTCTTGATCTTGTGGGGTTTTGGGGGAGTCATACACATTGTACTTTTTCACCTGAAAATCGCTTTGGAGGTGGTACTTGGGATTGAGCCCAAGGCCTCACGCATACTGGACAAGCTGACCTCTATTGCCAGGCCAACTCTACTTCTCAAAGACAAACCATGAGCATCTTAAAAGACATGAAAAGTCATGTGGTATTCCAGGGTTATCTTGACCTAGTGTAGGAATCCAAAGATTAGAGTAGACTAGACAGGGACTAATCACAGCCCTGGAAGGTCTTCTGAGTCCATGGCCTTGTCGTTGCTTCTCATCTCTGAAAGCCTGTGGCTGCAGGCATTCACCGAGGAGTGCAACACTGTTACCTAAAAAAGAAAGAAAAAAAAAAAAAAAAACAGGGAAAGAACATTAGCGGGTGGTGTGTGTGTGCGTGTGTGTGCATGTGTGTGTGCGTGTGCGTGTGCATGTGTGTACATGTGTGTGTGTGTGTGCATGTGTGTGTGCCCATGTGCATGTGTGCGTGCACATGTGTTTCTCCTGAAGAAACCCAAGGAATGTCTAGATCTTCACTTGGTCTTCTGGGGTGTGGTTTCCAGTGGTAATATCCCATACAAACATTCTTCAGTATGTAACTTATTGTAGGGTAACAGAAAGAATAAATGATAGATGACAGATGGACAGATAAATAGATGGATAAACAGAGAGGTGATCGATAAACAATAGATAGGTAGATGATAAATGGATGGGTGTATGGTAAGTGATAGACAAAGTGATTGACAGATTAAAAGACAGATGGGTAAATGACAGGTGACATAGATGACAGAAGATAAAGCTTATACATGACATACGATACATAAATGACAGATAAGAGAGATTCCAGATAAATAATAAACAGATGATAATTATATGGACAGATAACAGAAAGACATAGACAGTCAAAGTGACCCTGACCTTGAAAATAGCCACAGAATTTAATATAAAATACCTTATACAGGAGAATTTTTTTTCCCAGTCAGTCTCAGGCTGTCCTAGAACTCTATGTAGCTAAGAGTGATCTTGAACTTTGTGATCCTTCTGCCTCCTTAGTGCTGGGATCACAGGTGTGCATCACCACACCTGGCTACGGGAATGTTTACTTTTTAAAATGACAGTCTGTTGAGTATGGTGGTGTGTGCCTTTAATCTTACCACTGAAACAGCAGAGGCAGGTCTGAGTTCTAGGACAATCAGAGCTGCATAGAGAGCCCCTGTCTCAAATAAATAAATGAGCAAACAAATGAATAAACACATAACTGACAGTGTGGAGGAGATGAGACCTCCCCACTACGCCAGGCACAGGAGTTTAAGGTATTTCATCAGCTCATCACAGAATCAAGTAGGAAGAGGCTGGAAGCAGCTCAGGTTTTCTCTTTCTTTATTGACGGTTTCCTCAATGCCAGGCCTGGCCCAGAGCTCACAGTGCATTGCAGCTCCTGCCATGTGAAGATTCTCACATGGCAGGGTGGGGAAAATAAACCCAGAGTGCCAGTGTGTGTATGAAGCAAATGTAAATTAGCCAGGTCTGAGGTTATGTCCACACTGTCCCCTACTCGGCTGAAAGGGGACACCTTCAGCCCAAGTGGCCTTGCTGCCATAGAGCAGTCGAAGGGCACTCGGGAGGCAGGAGTCAAACAAAAGAGCAATTTTTAACATGCTTCTTGGATTTTAGAGTCTCAGGATCTTCCTGATGACAAGCTGCATTCCCAATAAATCCCTAAAGGGGTCCAACTCTGTAGCTACAACGCACATTTCCTCTGGACTCCCCCCTAGGGAAGCTTTCAAACTTCAGCCCATGGGGTTTTGTAATCATAAAAGAACTGCATTATATGGAGGCTTGAACCACCCTTCTGTTTCCTTCTTTGTACAGATAGGGAAACTGAGGCTCACAGACTCATTCTGGCCTTCTTTGTCTGCACAAACTCCAGTCATGCTGGCTACTACATTACCATCTCCTGAAGATCACTGCCTCAGGAAATACGAAGGGCTCGCCATGGTTACCCAAGGCACTGAGAGTAACTGAAGTCCAGCCCTACACAAGACGTTCCGTCTCCCTCTCCAAGGCTCAGAGAACACTGCAAGGAGGATGTAGAGAGGAGGATATGAGAGCCTGGTGATGGGCTGCAAAATGCCATCTGCTGGACACGACATAGCCCAAGAAATTACAAACTCACAGAACTACTCCAGTCATTGACCCTGGATCTGCACTAGATCGACCCTGTTGATGGTCCGAGTATCTGCGGGCTACCAACTCCAGGGATCTAGAAAAATCATTCACCTGTCTTTAGCATGTACCTACCAGTGGACTCACCAGGCCTCAGTGGATAGCTCCAAACCTATGGTCACGCAGACACACCGGTCAAGGTCAAACAGCAAAGCAAAGAGATGTAACTATAAGGAAGAGATTTTTAGGGAGAGAGGAGACCAGCAAGGGTCAAAGAGAGGTAAGAGGATGGAGGTGAGAATAGTCAAGTGTGTGTGTGTGTGTGTGTGTGTGTGTGTGAGTGTATGAGAGAGAGAGAGAGAAAGAGAGAGAGAGAGCAAGAGAGCAGAGAGGTTCTCAAGGAACAGATTTAATTTGAAAAAGAAAATATTAAAAGCCATCTGTGACTTAAGATTAGAGTCCAACCTACCAAAAATATCAAAAAAAAAAAAACCTAAAAACTGTTGTTTGCATAGACCAGAAATAATATGCTCCAGCAATGGAAAAGATGTGAGCAGAGAAAACATGTCTTAAAAGAAGTGGGGGGTTTTCTCTTTTTTTGGTGGTTTTGATAAATCTCTCATCAGGTGTTTGTCATTCTTTGGGCTGGGAATGGAAAGCAATATCAGACTCCCCTGAAATAAACCATAACGGACTTGGGAAAAAAAAAAAAAAAGCTAGCCCCTAAAAGGGTACTTTGTTCTTTTTCTCTGAAGCGAGTCCAAAACCAACAACGATGAAGATGAAGGCGCTGAAGGGTGTAAAGTCTTAATCTGGGTCGGTCTGGACACTGTGTAATTCAATTTAACTCAACAAACTTTATTGAGTGTGTGCTGTGTGAGAGGTGTCATCTCTTTACTCCTGTCTCATGACCTCATCTCTGAACTTCAGAAGTGAGCCGAACGGGAGGTGACAGGGTATTCAAATCAGAAGTCAGATTACATTTGACCCTTGAAAACTAAACTCTGTGTGCCCCCTGACTAGCTGGCGTTGGACAGAGATGCGATGCTGGGAAAGCAGCTGGAAACAGCAGCTCTGCGTCAGTGTCAGGACTTTTCACTGAGCTAATGAGCCCTGGCCCCTTGGTGTTGGGAACGGGGTTAACAAGGATTCGAGTGTATGTGTGTGCGAGTCTCCTTTTGGTTTGGTTTTGTTTTTTGTTTGTTTGTTTTTCAAGACAGGGTTTCTCTGTTGTAACTCTGGCCGTCCTAGAACTCACTCTGTAGACCGGGCTGGCCTCAAACTCGCAGAGATCCACCTGCCTCTGCCTCCTGAGTGCTGGGATTAAAGACCTGCGTCACCACTGCCTGGCTGGGATTCTCTTGGTTACTTCAGCACCACATTCAAAAGCTATCTCTAAGTTACTTAAGTGATTATTAAATAAGAGATACCACAACACTTCCTATTTAAATACCAGAACAATTCTCCAAGGGGACTCAGTAGAAAGGTCCCCTCCCCCCTTTAACAGCAGAAACGTAAAGGTAACCTTGCATTTGATTCATCCCAAGCACGTAGGAGCGCCTAAGGTTTCTGAAGGACGTTTTGACCTCCACCTAAGACTGTGGCTTTGGATTCATAAACATAAATGAAGCAAAAAAGATTTCGAACTAGAGAATCCTTTTAGTTTTGAGTTCACAAAGTTGATGCCAACTGCCTATACAAGTATTTATTCATTAACGTGTTTCTTTTATTTTTTAAAGATTTATCTGTTTTTGTTTTTATCTGCATATGCCTAGGTGTGCCTTTGTGCACCATGTGTGTCCAGGTAGCAAAAGAGGCTGAAAGGAGGTGTCCAGATCCCCTGGAACTGAGGTTACAGGTGGCTGTGAGGCACCATGTGGGTGCTGGGAATCAAAAGCTGGTCTTCTGCACGAGAAGTAAGTGCTCTTAATTGTTGAGCCATTCTTCCACCCCCCCTCCACCGTGTGTGTGTGTGTGTGTGTGTGTGTGTGTGTGTGTGTTGTGTGTGTGTGTGTGTGTGTGTGTTGTGTGTGTGTATTTGTAAGTATCTTGGAGGTAGTGCAGTAACTCACTTGTAAAGTGCTTGCTACGAAACCATGAGCACCTAAGTTCTGCAGAAAGGGCTGGGCACGGTTGCACGCACTTATAATTTCAGCACTGGGGCAGACATGGGGGATCTCTGGGATTACTGCTCAGGGAGATTAGCCAATAAAGGAGGCCCTAGAAATAAGGTAGAGGGTTGCTGAAGAAAGATCCTCCATCAACCTCGTACCCGTACACGGGCACGCACATACACACAAATAAATAGTTTATTGTCTTATAATTTTCCGCTGAAGTGGCTGTCTTGCCATCTGTATGAGATGCTGTGTTCATTGAACGCTTTGCTCCTTGAGACAGTTGAGGCTTTACAGGTGTCAACTCAGGCCCATTCAGTCTCTGAAGTGCAAGGTGGCAGACAGCGTAGACCTCATCAAAGGATGGAAGAAAGGACTCCAACACTGAGGCCTCATCGCTACAAGCAGACAGCACCGTCCCGAGATTCATGGGGCCAGCAGGGAGGAATTCACAGAGCTCCTTCCTCAGGACCCTGGCACCACAGTCCACATGTCACCACCCCAAGTCATCACACGTTCAAGACTTACATTGGGCCAGTATTGGTGGCACTTGACTATAATCTCAGCACTCAGGGGGTCCAGGCAGGAGGAACCATGCAGTCTGGGCTACAGGAACACCAGGCAAGCCTGGGTCACAGTCAGAAGCTCCTCCATCTCAAAGGAACAGAACGGAAAAATTCATATTGTAAAGTGTAAGGAGGAAAGGTATACACGTGTATGCACACATATACATACACACATGCATACACACGCATACACACACGCACACACACACACGTCTTATCAGTCTGTCCCTCTCTAGTCCAAAAGACAGAAGAGGAATTCTTACTCCCACCTCATTAGCAACCTCAACCAACTCAACACAGAGTGCCAAGGAGCCTCACTCCCTCCTTGACAGGGTTCTAGTCCTGGATTTCTTGGCCCTTTGTCTTATTCTAGACCAGCTGTTCTCAACCTGTGTGTTTTGACCATTGGAAAAACGCATACTTCCAATAGTTTTAGGAACTAAGACTCCACTCCATAGCAAAATTACAGTCATGAAATAGCAACAGAAATAATTTTATGGTTGCCACGACATGAGGAACTGTACGAAAGGGTCACAGCATTAGGAAGGCTGAGAATCACTCGACTCTAGAATGTTCTAGACTCTCGAGTATAAATACCATAGAGAACAAGCTGGGTCATGTCAGCCTGCCATCTGGGTTTGCACCCCAGGCACTAAGCCCTGGGTTCAGTCCCCATCACTGCACAAACTGGGCATGGTAGTCCACGCCTGTAATCCCAGCATTTAGGAGACAGAGGCAGGAGGATCAAAAATTCAAGGTCATCCTCAGCTACATGGGGTGTTTGAGGCCAGCCTGGGCTACATGAGACCTGCCTTATAAATAAATAAATAAACAAATAAGTAAATACTACTTGTATTTGAACTTTGAAAACCAGCTTTGTTGGTATGGTAATTGAGAAGGTGTCCTTAAGAGGTGTAGTTGGAAGGCAGGGGAGCTCAGGTTAGCCAGGCCTGATGTGAAGTCAAGTCACAGCATGCCTCACAGGGGTGCAGCACCAAGGGGGTTCTTGGCTCTGCCTCGGAGGACTTACGGGCTACAGAAGATGGGGCTCCTCACAACCCCACAGGCCTGTGTCGTTGGGCTCTGCCCTTTCTAACTCTACGTCTTCAGCGTTTCCCCTTACATAGGACTCCACTGCCCAGAAAGAAAATGCTCCCAGAGTCTTTTTTTTTTCTTTTTGCCTTTTACCAGAACTAAAATAAAAGCTAACTATGAATGAGAGCAAGAGGGAACCTTTCAAAACCTTTAATTTTTATTTCTCAGCTGACGCACAAATCTCAATTGTCTACTTCTTGCCGAGGTTAGAGAGACTTAAACACTGCAGAGGGAGTGTAGAATTCCTAGGCTGGAAACAAGAAATGTACACTCCTTGCCGAAGATTCCTCAGAAGAGCGAAAAACAGTTCTGAACTGTATCGAACGCTATTAACGGGCTTCTGACTGCGGGAATCCAACGCGGAGCTGAGCATCTGCCCACAGAAGGCTTATCCTTCAGGACGGGTGTGAATGGGTTCGTTCCTTCCGCTTCATCTTCCATTTCTCCCCCCACCTACTCTGTTTGGTCGAAACAGGGTCTCACTCTGTAGTCCCACCTGGCCTGGAACTCACTCTGCAGCCTAGGGTGACTTCAATCCCAGGATCCTCCTGCTGCCACCTCCCGAGGGGTTGGCATTACGGGCGAGCCACTGTTCCCAGCTTATAAAATAATTCAATGTGCTAAGTTACCTCTGATTTATCCATGTTAATTTTGGTTTTTTTTTTGGGGGGGGTGTTTTTTTTATTTTGTTTTGTGTTTTTCAAGAAAACCATTTAGATCTGACTCAAGCAAGTTTGTTTTGAAAATTTTAAGTTTAGTTCACAGTTAAGGAACAGCAGTGAAGTCAAGATCAAACTGGCTTTAGGCAGACCTCGCAAGTTCTTAGGGTTCAAGAATGGAAGCTATATCCTGACTGCGTCTTGGCTTCAGAGGCTAGGGCTGGGGTGTCCGTGGACAGATACTGAGTCCAAAGTATGCCTTGCAGGCAGGGGTGAGGGGTGGCCATGTGTGAAGCAGGGAGGAAGTGCCCCAGCCCTCTGAACGTCACTTTGAAGTCACTCTGCTGTGGTTTCCTCTGCCACCCTGACACTTAAGTTTCTGGCAGTTGAACAAAGAGGTTATGGGAATGCATGCATCAAACAGCTGGTAGGAGAATGCAGTATCCCCACCTTCCCTTGGAAGCCAATTTCTTCTCCTTTCAACCCCACCCACCTTAGGGGCAAGTCTTCCAAGAGCCACACCATGCCTGCCACCAGGAGGCGCTTTCCTCCCCCTTATCTCTTCCTAGGCTGACTTTAACTTCAAAGTCACGTCTCAGAAAGCCTGCTCAGATCCAAAAGAAAATCTTTGTGTTGAATGTCTTCATGTCTCCAAGTGGTTTTCCTTTGCAATGATTTTATAGCTTCATGGATACTTCTATGCTTCTGGGTTGGAGTATCTTTTTGCATTACTATAGCAATATACCTGAGGTATATACTTTATATAAGGAAAAAGGTTATTTAATATATAGCTTTGGAAGCTGAAGGTCCAAATGGCACCACACAAGCTCTTGTCAAGGGCTGTATCATGACACAGTGAGGGAGAAGCTCTGGTCAGGGGTCACACTGTGACATGCTGGAGTACAGCTCTGGCAAGTACACCGTGACACAGTGGGGATGTGGATGTGTTTCTGTCTTTGGGTGTTCTCTCTCCATTTCCTCATAAAGCCAACAGAATTTGACTCTGTCATGGAGGCTCCACCCAGATGAGCTCAAGGAATCAAATCATTCCCCAGGGTCCGCTTCTAACAATGGTGGTCACAACAAGTTTCTGTTCTCTTATTACTACTGATGTGAGACTTGGTTAGGAGTGGATAGACCACATCCATAACTGTCCTTCACTAGACCACTTCCTCCCTGGAGTGAAGCAAAATGAGCATTATTGGATCCTGGAGTCCTAGCCCTGGGCAGAGGATTATATGTTAGAGCAGCAGATGCTCAAAAAATAATTGTGGCGTGCACAGGTCTCTGCTTGCAAATATCAGTCACATCAATAAATTGCTTTTTCCCTTCTTATGTTCTGCATACCTTCTGGATGGGTCATGTACCTAGAAACCAACAGAAACAAGGCTGAAAGGGGCGGGGCTGCTGGAGAGATGGCTCAGTGGCTAAGGGCAGAGAATCTAAGTTCAGTTCCTAGCACCCACACTGAGTGATCCACAACCACCCAGGAGGGATCCCACACCTCTGGCCTCCGCAAGCACCTGTGCACACGTCTGTGCATGGACAAACACGTGTGTGCACACAGACACCAACAAAGAAAGGAGGCAGGCAAGCTGGAGTGCTGCTACTGCTCTGTCAGTAAAGTGCTTACAGTGTGAGTTCAATCCCCAGAACCCCCGTAAAAACTGAGTGCAAGGAAGTATCTGTAATTCTATCGCTGTAGAGGAGGGGATGGGGAGAGAGCCAGGGCTGTGGACAGCCAGCCTGGCCAAACTGATGAACTCCAGGTTCAGTGAGAGAACCTGCCTCAAAAACATAAGGTGGAGAGCAATTGAAGACACACAACATAGACTAGACCTCTGGGCTCCACAATCATTCACACACACACACACACAAATAATTACTGGGGTCTTAATAATTAAGATTCTCCTGATTGACAGGGGAAATGACATTGTAAAAGCAAGTTCATGTAACTACCTTACCACTGTGAAGTATATGCCATTATTGTTTGTGTGTTATTGGAGAAGCAACTGAGGCTAGAATACACCTAGGGGTGAAGATCTTGATAGACAGAGGGGGTCTGGTGAGCAGGTGGAGGGAGGGGTGGCTCAGTGAAGGGGTTGTCAACCGGCACTCCTCCTGCACAACCCTGCCACACTCCGCCTGTCTATACCACTCAACAGCAATGCACATTGCCCCGTGTGTTGCCACTACACTCCACAGCTGAGTCCCCTGCGGGCCAAAGAGATGGTTGGAAGTGCTGGGGAGAGCCGGCTCAGCAGCTGCTGCTGCTCAGTGACCACGAGTCTACCCTGTTGGCTCCTCCTCCGTACCTGTGAAGGTTTAGATGAGATGTAAGCGGTCAGAACAACGACACGTCTGACACTCCTCAGGTCCTGCGAGCCTATGGTGCTGTTCCCCTTTCCACTGCATCCTTCCCTTCAGACTAGAGAACCATGCAGCAACTGAAGTCAACATTCCCAATACCTACACAAGCTGTGTCTTAAGGACTGTTTTTTATGCCTTTAGAATAAGTGGGAATTTGGCAAATACAGCTCTGAGGTGGCCATATTTTCCTAGTTTCTACTTCCTATCCTTGAAGCAGTAAAGAGGTAAGTAGCATTTGCTTGGGAGCTTCTTTGGGGTTTGTCTGCAGCACTTTCACCCTGTGGTGCCAAAGGTACTCACAGGAAAGAACTGCACTGAGTCAGCACTCTTCCCTGTAAAAGTGCTCTGGTGTGCTGGGTGTAGTCGCTCACCATTGTGTGTGGTATTGAAGAGTCACTGCAAGTTTATGGCCAGCTTCGACTGCATGGTGACTTCAAGATCGGCCTCACTACAGAGTAAGAATCCATCGAGAAGGGGGGGAGCTCAGCAGTTAAGACCACATACTGCTTTTTGGGAGATCTGATGCCCTCTTCTGGCCTCTGTAGGCACTGCACTCACATGCACATTACACACACATACATACACATAATTAAAATTTTTTTAAAAAATTAAACAAATTTTAAAGCCCTGCTTTGTGTTAAGTCCTAACAATAACATTTTGTTTTACTGTAACTCTTTAAGAATGGAGTCTGATAACAAATGATGATTTAGAAGACTTGTTGATTTTTTTTTGTAACAAATAGGACTAATTATTTGGGAGTAACATGAAATTAATGGATGAGAAGTGTATTTGAGGAATAAAGACATTTGAAAAAAACAAGAAATTTGTGGAGATAGAGAGCCTCATTGAGTTTTGAGGGTTTTTTAAAGTTCATTTATTTTATTTGTGTATTGGGGAGGGGGGTTTCTACATGTACATCTGTTCACCACTTGTGTGTCCAGTGCCTGAGGTCAGAAGTTATCAAATCTCCTGAAACTAGAGTCACGGATGGTTTGAATCTCCATGTAGGTGCTGGAAACAATACCTGGGTTCTCTAAAAGAATAGCCAGTGTTCTTTACCACTGAGCCATCTCTTCAGCTCCAAAAATAGTTTTTTTTAAGTTCACATGGACTAACAGGTTTCATTATGGGATTTCCGTACATTTCCAGTGAAGTTAACTTACTCAACAACAGAGTTTTTATATTAAAACAATATGAAAAGTCTGTGTTTTAATAGATGCCTACTATTTTAACTGAGTTTTATGAGACCTACTTCCAGTAGGCAGTGCAGGCTAGCCTGGAATTTGTGTATTACATAGCCCCAGTTAGCCTTGGATTCAAGAACCTTCTACCAGAGCCTTCCCAACGCCACAAACCCACCCCATCTGAGGAGAGAGTGTTCCTGGCAATCCCCAAGCCTGGGATCTCCAACTGAGTGAGGAAAATGAATGCAAACATTCCCTGGTTTAGATAAATATGTGCTTCCTGGGAATGGAAGAAGACCCATGGCCCATGGTTTCCATCATTTTCTTGTCTATCACCTCTGAGAGTCAGGAAAGCAGCAAGAGCCCAGATCTTATTCTATGCTGTTGTTCTCTGTAGAAACATTTTTCTTTCTTTCTTTCTTTTTTTTTTTTTTTTTAGACATGGGCTCACTATGTGGCCCTGACTGACCTAGAACTCACTACAGAGACCAGGCTGCCCATGAACTCACAGAGATCTGCCTATCTTTGCCTTCCAAGTGCTAGGTTTAAAAGTATGTGCCTCCACAGCCTGCTAACCTCTAACTACTGAAAGTAGCATACCTTACAAATGTGAATGAAGCTTGCTGGTTACTAGAAGCTTGCCTGCAGTGCTGGATCTCTGGATTTGATGCCTCAGCACTGTAACTGGCATGGTGATACACGCCTGCGATCCCAGCATTGGGGAGGTAAGAGCAAGAGAATCAGAAGTTCAAGGGTCTCCTCAGCTACACAGCAACTTGGAAACTAATCTGCTCTACATGTGGCCATGTGCCAAATAAATAATACGTTTCAGTGAAAGAGGAAAAATAAAAGAAATGGCAGAGATACAGATATATTCCATTTAATTTTTACAACCACTTTTAAGAATAAAAACCCATCAGTGCGCCAAAGGAAAGGTTGATAAACAAATCGCTTCCATTTGGCCCGTAGGATAGTTTGCAAGCACCACACACACACACACACACACGCACACACACGCACCCACACACACGTTTACTAAACATGTAAAGACAATACTTTTTAGAAAGGAAAAAAGATGTGCAACACATTCACAGCATTAAATTCAGTAACCAGAATTGAACATACCACAGTTTAAGCTTGAGTGAATATCTTTAAATACTTTTATTTCATTATTATTTTATCAAAAAATAGTAGTCTCAGCACCAATTCCTCTTTTCAAAGCTCACAGGGCCCCAGCACTGAGGTTATCTTGTTTGGCAGGAGAATAGCTCATGTCTACATTAAAGCTGGGATCTTAGAAGTGACATAAACAGGCCTTTTTCTATAAAGATAAAAGGCTAAGCTTTAAAGGGCTTTATATTTATAGATAAATGTTTCCATAGTAATCAGTACGATAAAACATGCTGGTGTCAGCACTCCTTTGCATACAAAAACTGTCTTATTAAAATGAGCCAGATTCAGAGAGTCAAATGTAAATTCATCTACCTTAAAAATTTTTTTAACTGTGAAAAGGAGGAATCTTTGAGTTTTGTTGGAAAGCAGTCCACTTCTGGTCATAGGCGCCATACACTCCCAGGAACATGACAGAGACAAAGGTCTGACCTCCGAAGGCCCTGAGGACCCTGGGCAAAGCAGCTCACAGCAGCACAGACTATAGCATCCCCTCTGCTCCTGAGCTCAGAGCTCCACATTTTAGATCCTCCCGTGCCTGAGGACTATTCCGATTTATAGAGAAAGTGAGTTCAGGAAGCAGAGAAAAGAAAATTCAGAAGAAATCAAGACCAAATAGAAAGCAACAGAATAGTGCAGCTTTTATACCCAGAATCACCCCGTTTATCACACTGAAGAGGTTTATACCTGTGGCTGTCCAAGACCACATGGCTTTCCACTGGAAACACTAGAGAAGTCTGTAGCAGCCTCCACTGAAAGCCGTGTGGGAGTCTGTCCATAGCAGAAGGAACGAGGAGGAAATAAATTCTAGTCCTTTCCAAACACACGGACGCGGTATTGAGACCAAGCAAGCAGGCATACAAATCAAGAGACAGCTTGTGACTGGATGCAAAGTTTGAATTCTAGAGAATGATGACCTGGGGGACTGACGGTGACTGCGGGAGGGGACAATGGGGGGTCCTGGGCCCTCCTGGTGTTTCTTCATTGATCTTCTAGACACAGTGGTAGCTAAGTTTTGTGGGACGTTGTCACACAGTTCGCGCATGCTTGTTGAGTGTTGCCGGAGTTGAAGGGATGTCAATGACGGAAGAGAAAGATGGACATCAGCGCTTGTTCAGAGAGGTATGCACCTCGCCTGCAGAAAATCGTGTGACCCTTTAAAATGGCACACCAGTGAGCCCCAAAGGCGGGAAAACCCCTGCTGAGGCCATGCTTCCACTTCCTCTGTCTTTGCGGATACCTTGTTCGCCAACATCAGCTATATGGATAGGCTAAGAGCCTTTACATTCATTAGATGGATGTAAAGCCTTTACACATTCGATGGTTGGACTTTCACTGACCTTACCCCTCCTTCTCCGATTAACAAGCTTTAGGTAGGCTCACTAAAATGTCTAGTAAGCATAGACAATGCTATTGGGTCTCTCTCCCTTGTGCACCGCCCTACCTTCTACATAAAAACCTGTTACCCTCCACAGTAAGTCGGATTTGCACCAAGAGGCATTAATCTCCAGTGTCTGTTTCTTGGGCTAGTGACTCTGTCGCGCTCACCACCTTGGGAACTCTGCACCCCTGAAAAACCCACAGAGTGTTTTTGTGTCTATGCCTTAATCATAATGGAGAAGTTCAATCCTGATGCGCTCTGACCCCTTCCAGGTGTGTACGCATAACGTCCCCACTGTGAGCAGTTGTCTGTCCAGGACACCTTCTTCCTGCCTCTGTCTGCTGGTGACCATCTGACACAATAGGTCACTGATATACGCAAACTAGGTGTGAGTTTTGGTGTCCACCCACACCCAAGGTGCCCACATTTTTAATATTTCTAAAGACATCTGTTTGATACCATGGAGACATAGTTGTTTGGCTATCCAGATTCTGGGAATTTTTCTAGGAAAAAAAAAGCAACAAAAAATGTGTGTGTGTGTGTGTGTGTGTGTGTGTGTGTGTGTGTGTGTGTGTGTGTTGTATGTTATGTACATGTTCACATGGGTTTGTGTGTGTTTAATTATGTGTACACATAGGTGTAGAGGTCAGAGGTTGAAAACTGGTGTCTTCCTTAATCACTTTCCAACTTGGTGCTTGAGACAGGGTCTCTCACTGAAACAGGAGCTCAGAGATTCCTGCAGACTGGCTGGCTACTGAGCGCCAGGGGTCTCGCTGCCTCTGCTTTCCTGTAAATGGATTTACAGGTGCACACTGCCACACCCAGCTCTTTTGAAGGTGCCAGGGACCTGAAGTCTGATCCCAGGGCTTGCATAGCAATACACCAACTGAGCCATCTTCTCAGCCTTAAAAGGACAATTTTTAAATGAATAAAGAAACTATTCTGGACTTCGTGGCATTTGTGTTACCACCTTACAAGAGGCCAAGTACAGACAAGGGGGGGGTCACTGCAGCTGAAGAAAGGGAAACTTGTAACTGGACACCCAAGGCTGTGAGGGGAGCACTCTGGGCTTGGGGGACCCCTGGCGGAGTATACATTGACGTCCTTGCTCCCTCCTTATGTAGTTTGACATTCTATGCACACGGCACCCCTGTGTTTGATAAATGAAAAATTAAACATAAACTGTTCAAAACATTTTATTCCAGGAAATTCTTCTACCAGGTCTGTCTGTCTGCTTGTTAACCCCTTCAGAGTGAGAAAGAACTAGATGCAGAAAGGATACGGTGAGGCACGTGTTAAAGAAGTACCCAGAGAGCCCCGAGGGACTGTGTGACCTCAGGCACAATACTCCACCTCTGGGACCCTTAGCTCCCTCGTGGTGAGGTGGGACCAGAGTGAGCATTTCCTGAGAATATGAGAGAGCCACTCCACCACTCCATCCGCGCGTGGGAATACCGCGCCATCCCATTACAGGTCTCGGGAACTGTTCAACATTACATCTGCATCTGGCCACTGCACGGGGCTAGTAAGACATGGACTCCTGGCTGCCCGAGTCAGCAGGCCACTGAACACTGTGCACAGAAATCATGGGTGCACGGGGAAGTTAGAACTCCTGCTACAGGAGTGTGTGTGGGAAGCTCTGCTCCAAAAGACCGGGGAAAAGAAGCCTCTAGGCTTTTTTTTGATATTACCGCTATTGATCTCTCTCATCACCCCATCTGCCTCACCTTCCACATCTGTGCTTGCTTTCTGACACTGAAATGCATTTAGAAGGTGAGATGCGAGGGCACTAAGAACCCAACGTTAGTGGGCGGATTAGTACTGAAAGGAGGCACGAGGCAGGGCTGCAGCGCAGGGCCTGACCGGCAGGATGCAGCGCGGGCTCAAACGCCTCTTGGTGGTCTCTGGAGACCGGCTGCGCGGCAATTTGCTGCCTCTATTCAAATATATTTAATAGTCCTCATTGCCTTCCTAATCACGGTGCTCATAAGGGATTTCTATCCTGAGCTGTGACAGGGACTCAGCAAACAGGAGAAATAAATGTCGGCAAAACAAAGAGGAAAGAAGTTTAACCTGCAGCGCTGGCCTGCGTCTTCAACTAAAGTAAAAGGGGAGATGAAAGCCTGGGCCTGACCACGCGTTTCCTTAGGTCAGCAAACGTTCTCCCGACTGGCACTGGGTCCAACACAACTTCTCCCTTCTTTCTTCCTTTTCCTTCCTTAACTAAAATAAACACAAAAGCATCCCGGACAGGCAGTTGGGTCTTCTCTCTGTTAGTTCCTCATCCACAGTCAGCAGATAGGGAACTGGAGGACCACACGTGCGGTGTACTGACCGTGGGCTCAGCGTTGTGGCTTCAAGAACTCTGGGTAAAGGATAAATTCCCAAAGAGCCCGATGGGAGAAATGGAACGGAAGGAAAGAAGAGAGGCCGTTTCCATGGCCGCTCTGTACCATGCTCAGAGGCCCGTGGCTTCACACTGCAGTATATCGTATTTTTTGCCGTGCTGGGGATTGTACCCAGTACTTTGTGCATGCCACATGCTCTGTCACTAAACTACACAAAATATCATGTGTTCTAGAGAGGGATGTAAGGGTGCAAATATGAGTGAAATACAATGATATATATGCATGAAAATTTCATAATGCAACCCATTATTTTGTATACTTTTGTATACACACACACACACACACATATATATATATAAATTAATTAAAAAAATAGGTCTGGAGAGATGGCTCGGTGGTTTAAAAGCATTGTCTGCTCTTTCATAGGGCCTGGGCTTAATTCTCAGCACACACAAGGCAGCTCACAGCCATCCATAACCTGTCTCAGGGGATCTAATGCCCTCTTCTAGCCTCCATGGGGTCCTTCATATGCATGGTACACAGACACACACACATAAAATACGTACATGTTAAAAAAAACCTCTCTGAACCAGCCAACAGCCAAGCTCCACCCTACAGAGCATTCCAACCTGTAGGTAGAAAGCCTATGCTCAATTTGGGGGCTCAAAACCCATCAATTCCTGAGCTCCAAATCTTACCAATCCCTGACTTCCAAATCTCACCAATCCCTGAGCTCACCCCAAGATCAGGAGGCCACCCTGGAAATCTCCACCCCCAAGGAACTCTACATTAGCCTGTTTCCTGATCAGTTCCCTGCTGCTTCTCTCCCAGACAGAGGCAGTCACCCTCCTGTGTCTTCCCCAATAAATCTCTTGTGTGAGGTCTGCTGTGTGGTGTGACTTTGTGGTATTCCTTGGCTCCTGGTGGTCAGGATATCTTTCCCCACAGAGCTGTAATACTTGTACTACCACCATGCTGCATTGCTAGACATAACTTCCGAGTACATGTACTAAGCCCACAGCAGGTAGGTTCCTCACTGGGATATGGTGTGGGTGACTAACTCAATAGCACAAATGCTTTACAAACCAACCTAGGACCAACAGCCGTGACCTCCTAGAAATTCCCCACACGAACTTTAACCCTAGAGTTTGCCCTAAGCCAAACTACATTACCAATAAGACATCACCACCTGGATGTACAAGAAAATACCCATCACATTTTAAGGTAAGAGGAGCAATTGAGTATAAGATGAAAACAAGGCTTACAACTCACCAATGTGCAGATGGAGTTGGAAGGGAAGCTTCACTATACAGCATCCTTTTCTGAATATAGACGAACTGTGTAAAAGGAAATTACACAACCAAGTTTTTAAGATTTTTTTTATGAGTATGAATGATTTGCTGTATGGTTGCATGTGTGGTTGCACGAGTGTGCAGTACTGAAGGTGGCCAGGGGAGGGTGGTAGAGCCCCTGGGCTGTGCTCAGGCCCTCTGGAAGACCAGTAAGTGCTCTCATCGGACTCACTGTCTGCCCAGATATACAACCAATATTGAATGAGACAAAGTAGAAAACGCTGAGGATTTTCTACAGACAGAGCCATGGTTCATGAAGCAGCCACGTAGTCATTTCCTGCAGCACAGGACAATGTGGGTCTGGCTGAGGAGTAGGTGAGCTACATTTTGCTGTCTGATCCTATAGCCACATTTTCTTGCCTATTCCTGTTTTCCAGCATGGAAACATTTTCCAAGGATGAAAACCATTATACTACCTCTCTCTTCTCCAGGTATCTTTCTGGTGTCAGGAGAGAAAAAAAAAAAACAAAAAAAAAAACCCTCAAAGCTTTGGCTTTGTAGAGTTTCAACAATTTAGGCTGAAGCTGGTGGTGACGTACAGATATGATTCTGTAACTACCTAAAAACTAAGGCACCACACCCCGAACATGGGCATTGTGGGGTGTGCAGATGACATTTTATTAAATTTTCTTTTTAAGAGCTATGACATTTAGGTCAGGCCATGGCCACAGGTTTGGAGGAGGAGAAAAAGTTCCAATACAATAAATTACTCCCCACTTCAGAGAAGAGGAGAATGTGATGCTCCAGGCAGTAAAGGCTCTTCCAGGGATCCAGGGAGTGCAGCCTGCTTCAACTCAGAGCAGGAGATCCCAGCAGAAGGCTTCCCAGGTAGCCCAGAGATGCTCAGAGGAGGCCCAGGAGGCCTTGGGTCCTTCAGGGACAAGGAGCTGACAGGAGCAATCTACAGGGATGATGATGGAAGACTGGGAGCCAGTGATTCCTCAGGAGGCACCAACCTGGAAGTCAACCAAGCAGGGTTTCCTCTGATGCATCTTGACATTCCTTTAAAATGACCCGACAGCAGATAAAGGTTCGTACGAGTGTGTCTGCCTTTTGCCCAAATGCAGGACCAAATTCAGTTTTCAACAAATGAGACAATTCCAATGATGGCTGCTGAGTTCAGAAAGGGATGCTTTATCCACGGAAGGGCTGTTTTTAAATCAGCACAGGAAGTCATGACAGCCCAAGGTCTTGAATGGCACAAGCTGCTCTATTATACATAATATAACACAGCAGACTGGCTTTTATAGAGGGTGGAGAAGGGGTTTCTGCCATCTATGCCTCTTGAGGCAGACCTCTTGAGGACATCCCACATTCGAAGGGAGAGCCAGGAAATTACACAGACAGTGGCATTTTCTTTTAAGAAACACTGTGGTTTGAATTACTCGCTCAGTAAAGACTTCTCTTTCCCTGAATGGTTTCCCCCCACAATAACATTAAGTGGCTCCAAGGGTTGAGGCATTCCATTAAACCTTGAGCAATGTGCTCCAAGTGGCTTAGAGTCAGGGAGGAAAGTGCATGAGCCACACAAAACCGCCTTCCAGTGCGACCATGTTGGTCCCCCCTCCAGCTTCTCTTCTACCTTAAGAATTGTTGGTTGTGCCTGCGATGTGGCTCAGCATGTGAAGGTTCCTACCATGACCTGAAGTCTATCCCTGGGACCCACAGCATGGAAAGACAGGCCTGACTCCTATGGGTTGACCTCTGACCTCCACACACAAACTGTGGCATGGGTACGCACACGCACATGTGTACATACACATACACACACATACACACACATAAAACATAAATAAATGTAAAAAAAATTAAATAAACTATGTGTTGGGACAGAGTATGAGGTGCAGTCAGTAAAGTGCTTTCTTTGCAAGATGAAGACCTGAGTTTAATTCCCAGAACCCATTTTAAAAAATAAAAAAAGCAGATATGAAAGCTTAGACTTAAAATCCCAGTGCTAGGTCCCTGGGGCTCACTGGCCAGCCAGTGATTAAGAGCACTTGCTGCTTCTGCAGAGGACCCAAGATTGGTTCCCAGTAACCCTGTTGGGTGGCTCACAACTACCTTTAACTCTATCTCCAGGGAATCTGACATCCATTTCTTGCCTCAGAGGGTACCCACACACACTTGGCGTACAGTCACACAGACATGTAAATAAAAATACAACTTAAAAACTGTCTATTGATAGTATCGGTTAAGATCATACCCTTTTCCATTTATATGCACTTGTATGGAAGAGAGAGAAAGTTCATCAGCTGCAGTTAGCCTCACTCACACAAGCAAGACAGTGGCTATAGCCTAAGACCCTTTTTCATGTCTCTACAACTCTGAGAGAACTCACACACAGCCACACTGCATTCTCTACCTGTGAGACTTGCACAGAGGACAATTCCCACTCTTAGTCTTTCTATCACACAAAGAAGCATTCAAAGCTCCACCCACCTCACCAAGGGGGATAATTAATCAGGAAGTGATAATGTGCTCCATGATAGTAGGAACTAAATAGGTTTTTTGTTTGGGGGCTTTGTTTGGAGTATTTTTTTTAAACAGTCTCATTTAGCTTAGGCTGGCATTGAGCTTGCTATATGACCCGAGATGACCCTGAGCCTCTGATCCTTCTGCCTCTACACCTCCTGAGTGCTTGTAAACAGAATTTTTTAGAGACCTTATTTTGAGTGTTTATTTGAATTTTTCATGCAATGGGCCCCATTTGGAAATGGTTTACTTACTTCAAATGTGGAGACAGTGCTCTTAGCGGATTCATAGACATGTTTACATGCTATACAAGAATAGACAGATGACCACCTCCTGATACAA
>JAMJFZ010001382.1:0-92378 GCA_026225945.1 Cricetomys ansorgei
TTTTTTAGCATAATGAAAATTGCATGTGCATACCCAGTGAGATATCCCATCATTCATGTGGTAGGTGACAGGTGCTATTAAGTTGTGTACATAAGAAAGACAATTCATTCTGAAATTTAGAAGCAAGATGTGGCCTTCAGATAGCAGCCAGCATGTTGAATGTGTAGTTTATGCTGAATGGCCCCTCTGGGTTCCTTATTAGTTACTTTTCTGTTGTTGTGACAAAATATCATGAGTGAGACAGATTGCAGAAGGAAGAGTTTGTCTGGGCTTATGATTCCAGAGGGAGAGTCCATAATGGCCAGGAGGCAGCAGGTGGAAGATAGCAGGAAGCTGAGAGATCACCATCTTCAACCAAAGCAAAAGATGGGAAGTCAGGCGGGACCGCAGACTCCCAGAGCACCAGGCCCCCAGGAAGTAAGGCGCTGCTACTGTGTGAAAGTTCCTCCCATTTCTTCTGGTTTTCTTTTTTCTTTTCTTTTGTTTTTTTCAAGACAGGGTTTCTGTGTTGTAACTCTGGCTGTCCTGGAACTCATTTTGTAGACCAGGCTGGCCTTGAACTCACAGAGATCCGCCTGCCTCTGCCTCCCAGGCACTGGGATTGAAGGTGAACGCCACCACCGCCAGGCTTCTTCTCTTTTTAAAGGAAAGAATTCATAGACTAAGTTTATCTAGCAAAGCAGAGCGTGCATTCTAAAGAGAGCCAGGAGCAGGCTGACCCATTAAGGGGAGGAGCAGCCCGTGAGTCCTGGGGTGTGGATTCTGAAACGTTATGTCGTGTTAGTTAATTATACTTAATGGGTCTCGTGGCATGTTCATACATGTTTGTAAGGAATTTGGATCTATTCTTTCACCTCTCATTATCCTCTCTTATTACCCCCCCTCTTCTTCCCACCTAGCTGTGTTGGGATTTTTTAAGGATGTTTTTGTAGATATTTATAAGGTAGGAGGCATATTTATTGGGTAAGGCTGTGGGTTGTGGTGGATTGGCTCTCCCTTTTCAGGCTATTTCTTTGTACCAGCGTCTAGAAAAGCCCACAGGGAAGTAGGGCGGCAACTGCAAGCCAACTGTTAGCGAAGCCCTTTGAGCTCGCACCCACCACTGGTGTTTGAGTGAGTGGGGAAAGCGCCCTCCAGGATGGGTGTTTTTCCTTCTGGCACAGTAGTAGAAACACCCCAACTGCAGCTTGAAGACCATTTAATCACAAGGGGGCGCTCTGACCACTAGAGACAGTTGAGTTTCTGGTGCAGTTTCCTTGGTAACCGGCCATCTGACTCCTTCCTTGCCCACCCAGTCTCAGTGTTGCTGTTCTTGACTCATTGGCAAATAAACTGTCAGAGATTGGATGATTCAGAGCTGGGAAGGAGCAGGTGTGACACACACAGTCTCCTTCCCAGGTGAGAGGGTAGTGGAGTTGTCCAGCTCTCTGTCCCGCATGGGGAGAAGATTCTCATTTTCTGATAAAGTTCCTATTAAATAACAGACACTACTAGCCTGGTGTGGTGACTCACACCTTCAATCCCAACACTCAGGAGACAGAGGCAGGCAGATCTCGGTGAGTTCGAGGCCAGCCTGGTCTACATAGTAAAGTCCAAGACAGCCAGGGCTATGTAGAGAAACTGTCTTAAGGTGTGTGTGGGGGTGGGGTCGGGGGAGAGCCAACCCAAAGGCAAAATATCTTAGTGCTCTCTGACCAGTCTCTCCAGCTCAGTCACAACAGTTTGCCATTGGTTTGTTCTAGGATCTCAGAGCCTACTCGGTCCTCCCAATGGAGGGAGGTAGGAGGTTTTCCGGTGATGCTGTTACCCACACAAGCGGTGTGTGTGTGCATGCATCAAGGCACAACTTTCACAAGTTGTTTTCTCATTCCGCCTTGTCGAGGCAGGATCTCTTGTTGTGTCCAGGCTAGCTGGCCCACAAGCTTCTGGCTGATTGTCCTGTCTCTTCCCACCTCACTGTAGGAGAGCTGGGGTTACAGACACATGCTGCCACATCTGGCTTTTGAACATGGGTTCTGGGGATTGAATTCAGGTAGTCAGGTTTACATGGCAAGTAAGCCACCTCACCAGCCCGCAAAAGTTTCCTAAGGCTTACAGATGTTTGCCGACTGGTTCTTAACGAATGGGCCCTGGCAGCAGGCACTGCGGAGTAGAGCAGAGTGATGGAGAGGGAAGTCCAGCTTCAGCCTGACGTGCCAACATCATGGAGTCGGCTGGAGTCAAGTTCCCGCTTCACTCTTACTCTGTGTGGCTGCCATCCTGTGTCGCAGGCAGACTGGGATGCAGTGGTTAGCGTCAGTCATGGGGCAATCCTGGTTGGTTTGTCTGTTCCTGAGGTCTTGCACTTCTCCTTTTATGACACACAGCCTCCAGGACTTTCAGTCTCTTAATAGTTCACAGACTCGACTTAACGACCTCCTTTGTGATGGATTTGTAGTTTCCTGATACTTGTGGAAAAGGCTGTTTTCTGTCTTTTACTCATTCATTGTTTAAAGATTTATTTTTATTTTATCTGCATGGGTGGTTTGCTTGCATGTATGTATGTGCTCTGTGTATGTGCAGTGCCTGCAGGGGCCAGAAGAGGGCGCTGGATACCCTGAAGTGGAGTTATGAACAGTTGTTAGCCTCCATGTGGATGCTAGGAACTGAACCAGGGTCCCCTATGAGAGCAGCCAGTGCTAGTAACTGCTGGACCACCCCTCCAGCTTCCTGCTCTTCATGATGTGAGCTCTGCTGTTCTCTCCTGTTCTTTCGATGGTATTGATCCTGTCTGTTGTCTCTGTCTCTAGAAAAGCTACCCTTCCGCTGCCTATTACCTGCCATATAGGCAGGGGTGATCACAGCCTGCTTCCCTGTGTCTCCCCTCTGCTGAACTCCCAGGAGGCTGGGGAAAGAGTCAAAGGAGGTTGTGTTCTGGGGGTTAGAGATGGGCTTCTCATTCAGCTCCAAGAGGATGCATGCGGTAGTAGCAGCAGCTGCATCCCGACAGATGTGTCTTTTCTTTAAATCATAACTCAGGGAGCAAATCAAAGGATGGGGGAGGGGAACATGCATGCCGTAGCTGTATGTGGAGGTCACAGGGCAGCTTGTGCACGCTGTAGCATGCATGTGGGGGAACACGCATGTTGGGGACCACTCATAGAGGTCAGTCCTCTTCTTTCCACCATGTGAAGTTTGGGAATCAGGCTCTAGTTAGTCAAATTTTTGGGCTTGGCAGCAAGTGCCTTTGTCCTTAAGCCATCTTGTGTCCCATCTGTCCTTGCCCTACCCCCAAACTTAAAAATACCCATTTTCAGTGTTTTCTTCTCAAAGGCTTTGTTGGGTACCCCCTTCTGGGAGGTGGATACAGGTCTGCTCTGGTCTGGAAGATGTCTCATTGTCAGTTACAGAGGTGTGTCTTTTTTCTTTATTGCAGCCATCTCTTCGGAGTCAAAAAGCCTTCCAGAGCCCTGCTCTTTGTGATCCTGAGCCCCGTGGGACCTTACTTTTCTAGTGGGACCTTTAATCCAGTGTCACTGTGGGCCAACCCAAAATACGTCAAGAGCCTGGGAAGGCGGAACTGGGGACTGTAAGATGGGCGGGTAAGTCAGTCCTGACTAATGATGGTTGTGTGCCTTCAGTGGTGTTGCACCAAGTAGTGTTCAGAAGCGAATGGCTCTTCTAGATTTGGCTCTGTGATATCCTAGTTGCTCAAGGTGTTACTTACGGACCCTTCTAAGGCAGCAGCAATCGTGATGTCAAAGCCGGGGGACCCTGCTTTGAACCAGTGTCCCTGACCTCTGATCCTCCAGCTGCAGGCAGGTCCTGGGGTCGATGCTCTCGATTGGCTCCAGAGGACTCTGTCTGTGAAGGGGCCTGCTTCACTGGAGTGCCGTTTGCTCCACCACAGATGGCAGGGACACCTGCTGTGTGAGGGGCAGAGGGAAGCCCGACTTTGGCTCTGCTTGGACTGTCTCACAGGCCATATGTAGCTGGCAGGAAAGGAAAGCGCATTTGAGATGTGCTGGCCAGTTTCAGGGCAGACTTGTCCCTGAATTCAGAATGCCCCCCTGGGTGGATAGAATAGAAGGATTAAATACTCTGGGCTCTTCCCAGGTCTGAATCAGCTGGTAACACACATGTCACACACACAGCGTAGACACTCCTGGAAGGTGACTTCCAGTGGTATCCTGGGAGGGTTTGGAAGGTCAGAGCCCAGCGACAAGCCTCTGAGAGGAGGGGTGATGGCAGCTTGGCGTGAAAGGTGCCCACAAGTTATAGTGGCAACTTTTTCCGTCTCAGAGCATTTCTATGAGACAGGCTGCTCTTAAAGCTCTGGATTCGGTGCCTCAGGTCTACTCCTTCAGTTTTTGTATGTGTAACATTGTTACTCCTAACTTGAGCATTATCTTCTACAAAGGAAGAGAGGCTTAGAATTCTAGTCTCCCTTTAAAAGAGCAAATGGGGTCCAGAGAGACAGCTCAGCAGTTAAGAACACTTGCTGCTCTTCCAGAGAACCTGAGCTGAATTCTCTGTACCCATGTCAGGGGGCTCTCAACAAGCTGTAACTCCAGCTTCCAGGGATCTGATGCTCTCTTCTGGCCTTTATAGGCACCTGCACACACGTGACATACACCAGGCACACACACACATGCAAACAAAGACAGACACATGTGGAGAGTGCATATTTGTGTTACTGGAATATCAGCATTCGTGTTGTCTGTCACCATAAATGGGAGTGAGCAGAGGAAGAAGGCACTGGAGCCTTAAGGTGTGCTTTATTCCCACAGCCTGTGGTCTGAGAAGACAGTAGAATCGTATCTTAGTATCTCACTGCTCATCTGCATCCAGCAAGCTTTACAGGGAGGGGTGGGAGCCAGATACAAACCAAGTCTGTGAACTGTGTTTTCAAGGCCATACCAGGGCCTTAGATTCCCTGAAACTGGGCTTACAGGTGCTTGTGAGCGGCCATGTGAATGCTGGGAACTGAACCTGAGTCCTTTGCAAGGGGAGCAACTGCTCTTAACCATTGAGCCATCTCTCCAGCCCCTGTGCCTCTCTTGTTAGGGTTCCTTGCCCTCTTGCATAATTTTCTTGATATTTGGGCTCAAGTACTTCTTGAACTGTGACTAGTCTGGACTAGGGAGATGGCAGAGAGGTTGCCCCACAACTAACTGTTAACAGCATGCATGTGTGAAGCCATTAATACGTGTGTTTAGGTTCCCAATATGGTGCACAAATGTCTCTTCATGGGACAGAATATTAAGGTGCCTATCTTCATTCCCCCGGGTCCCCATTATTTGTACAGTTGGTCACTTCATGTCACTTTCAGGGTCTCATGCTGCTGACCTCAGATTTTGTGGTACCTATATTAATTTCAAGGTTGGTAAGCCTCTTTCCCATTGCAAGTTGCCCCAACCTTCCTGTGGGGAAATGTGTGTCTCCCCGACTTGTCTCTGGGCATTGTCATGGGCTGCATGAAGACATTAATCCCAATTGCAGAGTGCCTGACATAAGGCAGGTGAGGTCAGTTTGTACTGAGGATTACCGTGTGGACATCACGGCGGGGGATGGGGGGGGAGTGCGGAGAGAACATTCTGTCTCCGGTTTTAAGGTTCACGGCTGCATTAAATTGTGTGGCGAAGCCAAAAGCCTGAGTGTACTATCTGCCTATTGCACGTGTTAATGTTATGTGGTAGTGTGATTTTTACATCAGGGAATAATAAAACCAGGACACTTTGGCCTCCCATTTGAAGCCACTAAACTAGAGGAAAAAATGTAGGTCATTTAAGCCCTAAAGTAGGCTGGGCAGGGGGAGTACTCTGTGGCTTTGCCTTTCCCAACCTTCAGAGCCTGAGGCATTCTGAGAGTGTCGTGGCTCACACCCAGGCCCCAGTTTCAGGTTGGTTGTCAAATCCTGTTTCCCCTCCTTCCTCTGTCAGGGCAGAATTTGTTTGTTTGTTTTTTTTCACAGTTATCTATCCTACAGTTTTGCATCTTTAATTCATTTGTGTGTCTATGTGTTGATGTATGTGCCCTGGCATGCATAGCAAGTCGGAAGACATCGTACGGGGAATCAGTTCTCTCTTCCACTATGTGGGTCCTGGGGAAGCCACTCAGGTCATTAGGCTTGGCAGCAGGTGCCTTTGAGCCATTTTGCTGGCCCAGAGAAATGTTTGAAGAAAATCGGTCAGTTTGTTAGGACCTCAACCCAGAGTATGGCCTCTGATTTCCTCAGCTGAGACGATGTCACGTATTCTTTAACCAAGGTTGGTTTTTGAGACCACTAATTCTTCAAAAATTGTAAGTGGATTACAGTAATCAGAGAGTTGGGGGTGAAATAAAAAGACTCATGTCTGACACGTGCCCCCTGTCCCTGTAGCCTGTCCCTGTGGCTTGGACAATTGGTGTTTTGGAGAGAGGGGGGGGGAGGAGAGAGGAGAAGAAGAAGAAGAGGAGGAGGAGGAGGAGGAGGAAGAAGAGGAAGAAGGAGGAAGAAGGAGGAAGAAGGAGGAAGAAGAAGAAGGAAGAAGAAGGAAGAAGAAGGAAGAAGAAGAAGAGGAGAGAGTAAGAGAGAGAGAAAGAGAATTGATGGGAATCAAATCCATTGCCATGTGCATGCTAGAAGTGCTTTACCATCGAAGTACATTCTCTGCCGTTTTGTATTTTGTTATGAAAAGTAATAAATGGGGTTGGAGAGATGGCTCAGTGGTTAAGGGCACTGGCTGCTCTTGAGGGGACCTGGATTTTTTCCCAACAACCACACAGTGGCTCTCAACCTTCTGTAACTCCAGTTTCTGGGGATCTAGCACCCTCTTCTGTCCTCCATGAATGCTGCATGCCTGTGGTGTACTTATGTGCAGAGGAAACTCTCATCATAAAATAAAAAAAAAATGGACAAGCTTGTTTTAAAAGTAACACCTGTTGGTTATGGTGGCACGCTCTTATAAGTCTCGGGACTTGTGTGGAAGGAGGAGAGTCAGGAAGAGGATTCAGGCCATGTTTGATTACACAGTGAGTTTGAGGCCAGTCTGGGCTATGTGAGCTCCAGTGTCAAAAACAACACACTAATAATAGTAATGCCAAAATACAACCTGAATTAGATGAGCTGAAACTATGAACTGACTTGGTTTTTTTCCTGGACATATCCTGGAGTTTTGACTTACTTACTTACTTAGTTACACTCGGTAAGTGTAATTTTCAGGTACAGAGCAAGTGTAAAACGCATTTAATAGTGTGACCCGCCGAGTGTCACAGTTCAGCAGCGCAGCCCACTGCGAGGCACTGGTGAATGTGCAACTCGCCTATGGCTTCCTGTTGCCCCTGCTATCTCCCTGCTCCTTAGCCCAGGGAGATGTGAGGATTGTTTATTATTTCTGTAGCTCCGTGCATCCTGGGTAAGTTCTGAACATGTGAGCTTGTTCCTGTCCCAGCCTCTTTGTTTTCCAGGGGGACTCACTGCATTTCTCCTCTGGCTTTGAGCTCGACAATCCTCCTGCTTCTAGTCTCCCAGGTAGCTGGGGCTTACATCTCAAGAGTTCAAAATAAAAATCAGTTTTACTGAGCGCCAATTTCTTTGGTATTATTAGGTTCCTTTTATGTTCTAGATCTAGAGTAATGTATTAACATGATATCTTTTGTTTGTGTGTGTGAGTGAGATTAAGACTTGAGGGTCTCACTGCACACAAGGTGGCTCACTTGGTTAGAAGGCCTGTGACCTTCCATCCTATTTATAATCAGTGGGTTTTATTTTCCTTGATAGCAATTATGGCGCGTCCCTTTTGGCACAGTGCGAGGCCGTGGAGAACGGCTGTCAGCAGGTCCTGTGGCTGTATGGCAAGGACAACCAGATAACTGAAGTGGGCACAATGAACCTTTTCCTCTACTGGATAAACGAAGATGGAGGTAATTGCTCTTCGGGTGGTGACGACAGCAAGGACACGGGGGGGGGGGGGGTAAGTGGTGAGGGGGGTGGGGGGGGTGGGGGGGTGGGCTGGGATCCATCCGGTGGCTGCCGTGGAGCCTGTGTCAGACTTGGTCTTAGATTCTTGTTTCTGCTGTTTGGCTTGAGGCTGGTTTAGAGCTCAGCTGCCGGAGAGATGGCTCAGCATGTAAGAGCACTGGCTGCTCTTGCGGAGGACCTGGGTTCGATTCCAAGCAGCCACATGGTGACTCATGGCTGTCTGTTACTCTAGTTTCAGGGGATCCAATGCAGTAGTCCCCCTCGAAGCTGCTTCAGTTGCTATCAAGGGGGGAAGAGGTGCTTCAGATGGGGCTGAGGGTAGCAGGCGCGCCTATGGGTACAAGGTGAGCCTTCTATTCCTTCTGAGGGAGAGTGAACAGCCTGCCCTGAGCTGGTTCTGCTAGGGTGTCTCCTCTGGCTCTGAGCATGTGACTCAGTCAGATGCACCACTTCTTTTATTTTTTTCTTCTACTCCTCTCAGAAATGTAAGAAAGTCAAATTCATGCTGGAATTTGGTTGCTTTCAAACTGGAACACATCTGAAGGGATACCGGGGAGAAGGCGGCAGGCGCTGACCTGTGCTCAAGACATGTCTCCTCTCTGGCTATCCTGCCCCCGTTCCTACCCACAAACACAAACAGGGACGTCACTCAGAAAAGGCAGCATCATTATTTATGGGAGTCAAGGACTGCATCTGTGTATCACAGCCAAACAAGTGTCAGTCCTGGTGGGTACTTATTGCTCATCCAGAGAGAAGTCACAGAATGTTCTTGCATGGCTATGAGTAAAGACCCATCTTCTGCTTCTTAACAAAGTACATGAGGCCTTAATAAGAATCATATTTTATAATGTTTGTCCAAGCCAGTTTTAGTTTCAATGTGTTCCTTCAGTGGGGTATCCACCAACAGGTAAGAGGGGGTTGGAGAGAGTGGGTCAGGAACGAGTGCTCTGCTCCCGTAGGACCTGAATTCAGTTCCCAGGACCTATATCTGGCAGCTCACAGCTGCCTGTAACTCCAGCTCCAGGGGATCTAACGCCCTCTTCTGGTCTTCGTGGGCGTGTGCGCGTGTGCGGGCAGACACACACACACACACACACACACACACACACACACACACACAGACATAGACACACACACACACTAATAATAAGCAAAAAGATTCCTCTCCCTTAGGCCTCTTTAGTCTGCTCCTCTACCTCAGCCTTAATCTAATGCTGTATGACATGACACTGTGTGTCTCCTTGTTGGAGCTGAGGAGGGAGCTAGATCAAGGCTCCCACAGAGCTCAGGGCCGTAACCAACCCCAGTGTTTGCTAAGTAACAAGCCACATCTGTTGGGTGTTCCGGAAAACTTGCTCTGGCTCCTGGGGGCATGTCTGTGGTTGCAGAAGAACATGACTACTTCTCACCCAAATGTTGTCACGTCACCGGCTCTATCTGGGAAACAGGAACAGATGTTCTGTTTCTTGACCTCGGGCTGGTGGTTAGAGTCGGATGCTGCACTCATTCCACACGTGAAGTCTTTGCACACATGAAAGCTGCTGTTTGCCTGTAACTCGGTGTTGTCTTAGAGCCGAGCTAACTGTAGGAAATGTGTGTAGGCACACATCCTATCCACACTCCTAAAATAAAAAGTAGCCTTGGGAACATTGCCAGAAACAATTTCTTCTTTCCAAAAAGCAATTTTCAGAAAATAAATAATAATCCCTCCAAACAAATTGCTGCAGCCTGGAAGAGGATTCATTCATTTTTAAAAATTAAAAAAAAAAAAACTTATTATAAAGACTAGGGTGATGGCTCAACAGTTAGGAGCACTGACTGCTCTTCCAAAGGCTCCATGTTCAGTTGCCAGCATCTGCATGGCAGCTAAAAAACCTCCTGTAACTCCAGTTCTGGGGGATCTGGTGTCCTCTTCTGGCCTCTGTGGGTACTGCATGCATGTGGTACATATACATACAGGTAGACAAAGCACCCATACATATAGAAACAAAATGCTACTCCGGGCCAGGCATGATGAAAAGATTAGGACATACAAAGAGGGACAGATCTCTATTCTGGTAACCACCATGGAGCTGAAGCGACTAGATCCCACCCCGAGACAAAGAGTAGTGGTTCCACATACCCTGGTGTGTGGTCCTGGCTTTTCCTCACTGTCACCAGCCTGGGAAAAACCACATTTGTAAAATAAGGATTGAACCGAATTAGTTCTAATGTTCTTCACTGTATTCAAGGACCCGGGGAGTCCCAAGACAGCTGGGCAGTTCCCTCACAGCTTTTACCTGGTGTCCCCGTAAGCATATTTGTGACTCCTCTGCAAGCAGAGAGGTAATAGGTAATAAAATCATCTGCTATAACAGCTCTGATCCTCTGCAAGAGCAATACCTGTTCTTAAACCACTGAGCCATCTCTCCTGTCCTTCTATTAAGGTAAGTGTACATTGGAAGAGTGAGTAGAGATTTGAGAAACCTAACCCTGGGATTATCTGCGTGTTTATTATTAGCCAAGTTGCAAGAAATGATTTTAAAAAGGCTATTGCTATGACCTGTCTATTGTAATGATTGAAATTTTGCAAGCACCCCTGTTTCTAATCTACAGAAGAAGAGCTGGCGACACCTCCGCTAGATGGCATCATCCTGCCGGGAGTGACGAGGCAGTGCATCCTAGAGCTGGCGCAGCACTGGGTGGGTGCCTTTGATCTGACAGCTTCCGCAAGGCCAATGCCATCACATCAAAAATGAGTCCCCCTTTGTAATCCCTCATACCCCTTGGTTCCCACCAGTGTTATCTAATCTTCAAATCTTACCTTGAGCAAGAGAACTCTCTAGAAGGTCTGTGTTTGCAAAGCCATCCAATAGGTATGCTTTTGGTAGGGAACACAGAGAAACCAGCTGAACAAGATGCCTTAGTGAGGAAGGCTTCTCCAGCTTCAGTCTGAACAGGGCATCTTCTATCAGCTTACCTGCTTCACACCGGGTGTCTCCGCCCAGCCTGAGTTCAACCGTAAGCTATTCCACACTGCATTGGTGACATACCCTGTATTTATTTCAGTGTGCCCGTCACCAGTATAGGACCTACAGATTTCAATTGACTTATTAACATCAGCGTGTTGTTGATTTGTCTGCCTCCTTTCTCCCTCTACTTTCCCCCATTGTTTCAGATTTCCACACGTGCTTATTTTAAAGTTAAGAACTCTCAAAGCAAATATAAAGTTGTTTTCTAGACTTTCAGATCCATGTGGCAGAGGCAGGGGTATTGGGCGTTTGTTATTTGAAGTTACATAGATTTATAAGGCGGACGTGGAGTGAGCTGGTTGGCTGGCATGGCTTCTTGGCTGGTACTTGTGACCCATGTGTTCTAAAGGCCCCCAGAGGCTGTGCAGAGGCTTTGAGGACACTGTGGACAGACAGTCCTAGTAGACAAATGTTTAGACAATCATCATCTCAGAGTGGACCAGCAGTTTCCCTGGAAAAGCCTGAAAATAGAGGAAATGAACAGCTAATCCTCCCAGTCCTGAGTGGACAAAGACCAATGGCCGCCTTTGGGACGGCACATCGGGCATGGCGTTTACAAACTGTTGGCTTAATTTCAAACTGCCTGCTCTGTCCGAATATGTTTGTAGTTGGAAAGGTGGATTTTCGAAGCTCAGTAATGTCTATCTTATTAAGAAAACAAATTGACCAAGTACGTGACCCTCCAGTTCCTGAGCATGCAAAAATAGGTTATCTTGGAGGGGGTTTCTCTTGACTCCTTAACTGAAGTTTATTTTAAAGCTACGTTGAAATGGACAAAACGCCAGCAGGCACTGGAGGTCACCACGACTTGCCAGACAGGGGAACTAGTCCAAGGATAAGGATAAGCCAAGCAAGCACCATTCTGTTGATTTGCAAGATGGGTTATTTTTTCTGTTTTTTTTTTTTTTTTTCTCTCCAGAACATAGACCTTAGCTGTTTTCAGTAACGTTTGCTGGTTTTTCTGGAACTTACTTGTTTAATTTTTTTTTTTAATTTTGAACAAAATCACTACAGCTCTCAATGTAGTTTCTCACAAAATATTGACTCCCAGCAAATAATGACTGCTTTAGCTATATGAACTCAGTTTCTGATTTTTATGAGTTTGAAGGCAAGCAAATCAAGGTTAGTTCAAATTGAATCTCCACTGTTTATTGGCCATCTGCCTTGGGGAAGCCGCTCAACCTTCTGGAACCCAGGTCCCTTCAACTGTAAAGTAGAGAAGATGCCTTCAGCATAAAAGACTTTGGCACATGGTGGGCACATGGTAAAAATGGCAGCTGTCATACTGATGTATGATTCATGAGTCAGTGTGTGAGAACGAATCCATGACATGTAAGTCCTAAAACAGACGTGTATGAGAACACACCGTGCATGAATCTATAGTTCACGTTTTGATGACTTCATTTGTGAAAGCTGCAATTTGGAAGTAGTTGCTCAACATGTTGGACAATCACACAGTATGCCCTTTCCCACTGAATATGTTAGGGTAATCACACAGTGTGCCTGTTCCAGATGATCATAATGACGCCATCTGGGTTCAGCAAGGTCCAAGGATAATCAGCGGCCTTCTTCCTCCCTCCCTTCTTCCTCCCTTCCTTCCTCCCTCCCTCCCTCCCTCCCTCCCTCCCTCCCTCCCTTCCTTCCTTCCTTCTTTCCTTCCATCCTTCATCCAAAACATATCCCAAACAGGGTGAATTTAAGGTGTGTGAGCGGTACCTCACCATGGATGACCTGACCACTGCCCTGGAGGGGAACAGAGTGAAGGAGATGTTTGGCTCAGGGACAGCTTGTGTTGTCTGCCCAGTTTCGGATATTCTGTACAAGGGCCAGGTAAGATACATAGTTCTTTATGTTTGTCGTTTCTGACTCTTATCCCGGAGTTGATGAGCTGGCACAGTGGTGAAGACACTTCCATCCAGGCTGACAAGTTGAGTTTTAGTTCCTTGGACCCATATAGCGGAAGGAGAGAAACCGTCTCTCGAAGCTTACCTCTGACCTCCATGTGTGCTTGGTGGCACCCTCCTGTTACACATAAAATAAATGAATGAACGGAATTCTAAAAGCAAACATTTACCTGTAATTCAATAAAGTCATAAAATATGTGAGGGAAATTAGAGCTGGTCAGTCCTGTGTCTGCACTGACGCCATCTTCCTGGTGATTCAGTGAAAGTTCAAACATAATAGTGAGTTAGCGTTGTCCTTGGCAAATGTGTCAGGATGGAGCAAGACTTTACTTTCACCTCATCCTGCCAGTCTGCTGAGGAAGGCTGCTGAGCGGGCGGGTGGCTCTCAGGGTTCTGGCTTCCAAGCTGCTGCATTAGGGGTGGATGGCAATCGGTACACAGACCACACGTGAGGATTGTCAGTCCTTGCATCTGCTGCTATTACTGTTGTCAGCATTGAGGAGACCACTGCACAGACATTTCAAGGGATGCACTCTAGTGTTCTCAGATCTTCTGAGGCAACTCATGGATTTGGCTGTAAGGGAAAAATAGTCATTTCTTTACTACATTGTTTAATTTTGTTTGTTTGTTTTGGTTTGGTTTTTTTTGGAGACAGGGTTTCTCTGTTGTAACTCTGGCTGTTCTGGAACTCACTCTGTAGAACAGGCTGACCTCGAACTCACAGAGATCCATCTGCCTCTGTCTCCCGAGTGCTGGGATTAAAGGCATGAACCACCACTACCCTGCTTGTCTTAATTTTTAAAGAAAACATTTCTTTTTATTTCATGCGCATGAGTGCTTTGTCTGCATGTCTGTCTGTGCACCAGGTATGTGCAGTGCTCAAGTAGGCCAGAAAAGGGTATTGGATGCCCTAAAACTGCAGTTTCAGATGGTTGTGAGCCGCCACGTGGGTGCTGGGAATCGAGCCTGAGTCCAAACCACTGCACCATCGCTCAGCCCTCATTTATCTAATTTAACATGTGCCATATATGCATCATCTTGCCAGTTGGAGGGCTTTCCCTTTTATAGCAGAACTGCAATCCTCATGCACATCTGTCAGCCTCTGTCTTTATAGTGTAAAGATATAGGAATTATTCTACAGGCATTCCATAAGTGCCTAGACATTATTCTACAGGTGTATAGATAGTCTATAACTATGTAGGCAATATTCTATCCGTGTATTATTACTGCAAGACCAACTGCTTTAGATGACCTGGGTTAAATATACATGCCTCTGATTTATAAAATCAGCATTACAATCTCACATGATTGGGATTGTTTTATTATTATTATTATTGTTATTATTATTATGTCTTGCTTAACATTTTAGAATTCGATTTTCAGGTGCGGGTGGTGATCTAGTTTCACATACAGGTTACTTCAGTTTTTATTGATACTGTTTTATATTGATACTGTTTTATATTGATACAGCGGGGGTGGGGGAAGAGGGAGGAATGCACGCTAGAGAGGGGATAGAGAGAAGAAAAGAGAGAAGAAAGGATTGCGAGGGACTACTTTGAGTATTTTATAGCAATATCCTGATATGCTATTGATCCATTTTAGTAACTAAAATCCAACTGTTATTCCACTCTAGAAATAAAAGGTTTTAAAAAAGGTTAACTTATTTTTGATGCTTCTCCTAAATGCTCCTGGGAGGCATTCAGAGCCCAAGGGTTCTTAATTATCCTATTATACTAAAAGACATAATGAGAAGAGTGTTTGAGAATACAAGCTATCTGTTGAAATCAAAGCATCCAGAGCCAGCAAGGCATGAACGGGCATGGCTCAGATATAAACTAAAGGGGTGGAATCTCTTCCAGCTATGAGTTTAACTGTGCCTTCTCAGGGGAGCTGTGGCCTGTGGAGGTACGCCTCACCTCAGACATAGGTTTGGAAGCCCTTTTTGTGAAAGAAGAGACCTGCTTTAATTCATCCCTTTGAAATGTTTTGCTTTCATTTATTGCAAAGTATTTTTGAGTTCTGGTTTCTGGCCAGAGAGTTCAACAGAGGGTGATTATTCATCCTATGGATTCTCATCTACTGTTTTAGGGACACTCCCCCGCCCCCACTTCTCTTCTGAATTTCTTCTCCATCCTGAAGAATGAATGACATTCAAACCATTTGTGCCTTCGAGTGAGTTGGTAGGAAAATGAACAAGCTGTCATTGGCTGACTGGTTTAGATTCAGAGTAGGACCGACTGGAGTATAGAGAGGTAGCGTGTACGATAGATATGTTGGGGAGCCTCTCTTGGTCTGAGCATTTTGTAGGACTGTCAGCTGTCTTCCTGTTATCACCATGAACGCTTCCCACCCTCAGACTTCTCCTTTCTCCCTTCTTTCCCAGATGCTGCACATTCCAACAATGGAGAATGGTCCTAAGCTTGCAAGCCGGATCTTGGGAAAGTTAACTGATATCCAGGTAGACATTTTTACCACCTGGGGTGGGGCTAGGGTGGGCGGGCTGAGGGGATGGCTCAGAGGTTAAGAACATTTCTGCTCTTGGAGAGGACCTGTGTTTTTTCCTCCAGCGCCCATATGTCATGTCACCTCCAGCTCTGGTCCAGGAGGTCTGGTGCCCTCTTCTGCACACTGCAGGCACACCACACATAGGGCGCACATACATGCACACAGGCAAAACACGCCATATAAAATAAAAACAAAGAAAATATTACAAAAAATATGACCTTAGGGCTCAGGGTGCAGCCCAGTGAGAGAACCCATGTTTAATGCTAAAGCTCTAAAAAAAAACCAAAATAAATATAACTTCATCCATGTATTAGAACCAACTCATATTTCCACATAGAAATGAAATGAAATGGTACGATTCGAGATGAGTAATTGAAACTTCTGGAAGATAGTCCTAACAGAATGTGTTGCCTGAGTGAGGCAGAAGAGGAAAGAAAAAGAGAGAGAGGAGAGGGGGACTAGTCGGGGACTTCAGATCAACTAGCATTCAAGTGGAAATTTCAATCCTTAAAATTTTAAGAGTATAACATGTTTTTATAAAAATGGGAAGTATATTAAACATAGAAGACAAGAGTTGGGGTATAGCTTAGCGATGGCACGCTCACCTAGCATGTGGTAAGGTCAGGTCTCAACACCTAGAACTGAGGAAGAAAGAAGGATTACATTTCAGTGGATCCAGCACTGAGCTATAATTGCTGTTAATTCTGAATTTTGATTAGTAATTACAGCTTCAATGTTTTATAAGCATTTACATGTTTGCTTATATTTCCCGACACGATAGTTATAATTGAACATTACTTTGTCACTTGCTTTTTCTATATAATACAGCCTCTGTGTTTATCTGGTTTTCTCAGACTGGGGATGTAGCTCAGCTAGTAGAGTCCTTGCTCACTGGGCACAGAGCCTTGGGGTCAGTCCCCAGCACCTCAGAAACCAGATTGTTGGTCATACCTGTGGTCTCACCACAGAGGAGCTAGCTCTCAGGAGGTCCTCAGCTAATCGAAGATCCAAGCCAGCCTGGGCTACTTGAGACCCTGTCTTAGAAAACCAAAACTAAGCTAAATAAATAAGAAAGAAAGAAAAAGAATTGTTATTTTATTTAATTTTTTGCGCCAGTGAGCTGCTTTCTGTAAAGCTCTTACATAAGAAGCCGGGTGGAGTGGTACATGCCTTTAATCCCAGCATTTGGAAAGTGTATGGACAAGGCGATCTCGGAGTTCATGGCTAGCCTGGTCTACATAGGGAGTTCGGGTCCACCAGGACAACATAGTGAGACCTGTCTAAAAAAAAAAGGTTAAATATAAAAGAGACATGTAGAGGTCGGGTGGTTAAAATGCTTGCCACTAAGAGTCCAGGTCCCCAGAATCCTAGATAAATGCTAGGTGGGCATGGCACCCGCCTGGTAATTCCAGCTTCTGAAAGACAGCCAGGGATCCCCGGAGCAAGCTGCCAACAAGCCCAGCCATATCTGTGCGAGACCCTCCCTCTGTGAATAAGGTGGAAGAGTGTCAACCTTGAAACTTCCCACACATATGCGCACATGTGTAACCACATATTCATGTGCACACACACACAGATAAGTACAGCACATGCATACGAAAAAAAGAAGAAAACAAAGATTAAAAAAAAAGATAGACCTGGTAGAACATTTGAGAAAACCAGAACTTTTCCTTCTTTATGTTTTTAAGTGATGGTTGCACTAAAATCTAACATCAGGGCTGGGGTGTAGCTTGGTTGTATGGCTCTTTCCTAGCAAGCTTGAAGCCCTGGGTTGCACTGCACATGCCTGTAATTCAGCACTTGCAAGGCAGAGGTGGCACGAAGTTCATGGTCATCAATATATTGCAAGTTTGAGGCCAGCCTCGGCTACAAAAGAGCCTGTCTTTAAAAACAAACAAAAAACCCCCTAAGGGTCCATTCATAATCCATCCTGAATAAAGACGAGGAGGTCATAACCACCGGCACAGGAGGTTGGAGGGTGACTCAGAGTTAACCCCAAAGCATAAGTGCCCCGTGTAGCCCAACTTGGTATGCAATGGGGCTATCCACCATTATCAAAACCACATCTTTTTCTGTCAATTATTTTATGCTTGTGTCCTCAAGTCTCCAAATTATCCTCTTACAAGATGGCAAATTGGTGCTGTCAGCCAAGCAACTAGCTTTTCTGTTTCCAAGAAAAATAATTTTAGTAATGACTGAGGGGAAAAAAAGTATGATGTTACATCATATTTGACATTCGATCTCTTTGGGTGTTACACGGAAATGCGACGTTTCTCTACAAAGAGTTCCACAAAACTGAAGAGTAACGAACACACACACACACACCAAAAAAAAGAAAAAGAAAAGCCAAGGTTCTTGCCAGTATGACCCAGGGGGAATCTTAGAAACCTCAGATCTGATCTGACTTAACTTCCGTGCTTCCGAGTGGTAGGCTAAATATTTGTCCCGTGGAGTGAATTACCCTATCCACCTTGCTCCCTGGGAGCTAGGTTACAAATACCTCCTGCAAGGGGAGCAATTCAGATCCGAGGCTGTTTATTTTGTTTCTTCTCTCCCCTGCCCCCTTTTTATAATCCACAAGGAAAAGCATTCCTGAGATTTTAGTAAGCATAGATAGACTCGGGCAACCATGGCCGAGCTGTCTGCTCTCTCATTTCTGTCCTAGTCATCCCGGCTCCTGCTCTCAGGGTCGTGGCTCTTCCCCAGATGCTCTTTGTTCCATGACACTGCAGGCTGTGCCGAAGCTCCTACACTTTGGTTGCCTTGTAGGGCCCTCCTGGCTGTCCTTCAGGGCTCATTCCTTGTGGGAACTTTTTATCATTGTGTTGTTTTTGAGACAGGGTTTTTCCATGTAGATCAGGCTGGCCCTGAGCCTCACAGACCTCCAGAGCACATCTATCGTGCCTCCTGGGGAAGCTTTTAAGTACCTTTTGGGCCATCTAAGACTCTGGAGTCCATTATAATCAGTCACACTTCGGTCCCCTCCTCCAGCTCTTTGAATACTGGAGTTTTTAAGTTCTCTGTATGTCCCCTTGGGGTCTAGGGTAGAGTGTAGAGAAGTAATATTTCTCTGTTGAAAGAAGGAATGAGGCACCAAATATATATATATATATATATATATATATATATATATATATATATATATTACAAAAAGCTAATCATGTGTTGCTCTTACGTATTTACATATTCTAAGAAAAGATAGAAAATGTCTTGGATAATTTGGCATTGAAGTGGTTCGTATTATTAAAACAAAATCTAGAGGCTAGTAATTTTGTAACAAGAAAAGGTTCATCTAGCTCACAGTTTTAGAGATGGGACATTGCCACGGGCAGGGGGCAGGTTCCTGTACAGCTTAGATGGGTCCACAGTCCTTTCCAAGCAAGTAGCCCCAGTGACCCAAGGATCAAACCCACAGCCTAAAGTTCCGCTCTCACTCAGTAGCACCACCCCGGAGTCAGAGTCTTTAGACTAGAACCATCGAAGGAGACACAACTGACATCACATTACCACGAGTGATGACTTATCTTCCAAAACCACCTTTCATGTTTTCCTAACAAGATGGACAAACGGCAGCACATGGCTGTCTCAGGGAGAATGACACCTGGGCCACACGGATCGGGAGAGCTGTGAGGAATGAGCTCTCTTACAGCATGGGGAAAGACAGCTACAGGTTCATACTAAGGCCACTTTAATTTTATTGATTGATTGAGACAGGGTCTCATGTAGCCCAGGCTAGCCTTCAGCTGCCTATATAGATCCTGCCTCACCTCCTAAGTGCTGGGACTACGGGTATGTGTTGCCACGCTTGGTTTTCTGGCTTTTCTTTTTCTCTGTAGAAGACATTTTTATTTTTAATTATGCGTATGTGGGGTGGTGGGGCAGTGGTATGTGCACTTGTTAGTGCTAAAGCACGTGGAGGCCAGAGAGGACGTTGAATCCCATGGAGCTGGAATAAGAGATGTTTGTGAGCTGGCTCTGGTGCTGACTGAACCCAGGTTCTCTGGGAGATCAGTAGGTGCTTTTTAACTGGGAGCCCTCCCTCTAGCGCAGAAAAGGAGCCGTTGTGGTGCTGAAGTTCACGAGGTTTGTAAGAGTTTGCTGCAGTGCTCTGTTTTAGATTGACATGTTTATTTATTTATTTATCTTTTGCTTTTTGTCGTAGTATGGAAGGGTTGAGAGCGACTGGACAATCCTGCTACCCTGATAGGAAAACTCAGTTTACCGGTGATGGGCCTCGGAAGACAGACCTCTGCCCTCGAACTGTGACCACCTGCTAGTAGTTTTGCGTATTGTGCCTGTACTGTTTGTGTGTTACCGAGTTTGGTTTTTTTTTTTTTCCTTGAGCCACAGAAAATTGCCAATATCAAATGTTACCTGTAAACATGGTAATAGCTGCTTACTGTACCTTTCCCTGGAAAGATAATGAATGCCTCCCCCCCACCCTGCACCCAGATCCAAATGTCTGTTTCTTAGTAGAAGGCAAGGTTTCCCAACCAATGAGATGTGTGTATGTGTTAGAATGGCGACTTGAAGAAAGTTCATGGGAGGTGTCCCTGTGGCTCATGGGTATCCTCAGAAACACTCAGAACAGAGCTTCTGCCATTGCTGCCATTTCGTGGGGGAGTCCGGCTTCCTATGTAGCCCTGGCTGGCCTGGTATTCCCTAATGTCTGCCCAGGACGGTCTCAGACTCCAAGCAGAGCTCATGTCTCAGCCTTCGGAATGTTGGAAGGACAGGTGTGTCCCGTCATGCCTTGATTTGTTTTTATCTTTTAAGCAAAAATTTAGCCACCTGGATTTCTTTCCTGTGTGCTTTTGAAGGTCCCTAAGTCCGTGCTGAGGTGAATGTGTCCCTTCCTGACATCACGGTCTGCTCCGGTCTCAATGACACTCAAGCTCGCTGTCCCCTTGTCCTTTTACACGATGTTACAGTTGTGCTGCTAGGGGTCCAGTGCCTTCTGGACCTTCGTATCCTCAAAGCCCAGCGCATAGTAGGTATTCAGTATATGTTTACTATAAGAAAGGATGAACTAGGCAATGGCTATCTTCCGTTGAAGTGTATTTTTTGTCTTTCTGTGCTTTTGGAAGCCTTCCCTGGAGCTGGCGGCATGTAGCAGTGTTTACTCCATGCTGTTTTCAATGTCCGTGGGCTCCTACATCATGGTCAGCTGGAAGAATTATCGTATGTTTTAAGATTATCTTGGGATTGAAGGGATTGCCTTGGGCAGAGTTCATGTTAAATACCAACCACATGGGAACGAGAGATGCCACACATTAAGTGTTACATGTCAAGCAGAGTGGTAGGTGGGAAGATAGACTATGGATTTTCATCTTGATCTATACTTTGTACCCTTCTCATTGGTGAGCATTGAAAGAGCACCTGGCTAGGCAACAGAGAGCGATTCCAGACTGTGTTTTCCTTGTGTAGGGACTCTGAGGGAAAAATTCTTTCATTTCCCAGTTATCCAGGAAAAAGTGAGATCCTGATAGGAAGAACTCATCCTTGGAAGGTCAGCTCTCAGCCACGGTCCTCTGACTTCTCGGTCACAGTGGCTTTCATCTTGGTGATGGAACTTGAGTGTCTTCAGAGTCAGCTGGGCAGGACACTGTAAAAGCTCTATCTGTTGGAGACACCTGAAGACATCTAACCACTCATAGTTCTTTGATTCCAAACCAAGACTTGCTGTTGCTTCTAGACAGGACCAGTAAGGGGCTAACATAAGAAGACATGGTAAAATTTATCTTACCATCTTTTCTTTGGCGATTGGAAATCTTGGGGGAGGGTGTCTTCAGGACGATCTGACCCTCTTCTGGGCATGTTCGTGAGGTAGCATCCTCAGAGATGCTCCCCACACCCTTGGAGCTCATCTTTAGTATCTGGGGATAGACTTGCAGGTGCATTAGCTGTCAAGTAGCACAGTGACCAGACTCTCTGTCTGTTTAAGATTTTACATTTCTAAATTGAGAATGGCCCGAATGATGGTTAGCATGCATATACTATGTCCTCTTATGTAAAAACCTGCTAAGCTTTCCATCAGGTTCAGTTAAAATAGGAAACAGGTTTTTAAAAAACTGGAGTCGAGCTTTGCAATGATGTCTTTAGAAGGCATAAAAGGAACATCTGGAGTTCTCTTTTCCTTATGTGCTTTTTGTTCAATTGCAGGACACAATGCAGCTAGAGGTTACAGTTACCATTCTTCAAGTCTCACCCCCACACTAAATTGATCATTTAAGGCACAAGGTAGTGCATTAGGAACATGTAAGGCTAAGCTGCTGTGCAAAATCAACAAATTAATAATTATTGCTGATATTTGCATAATTGGCTGCAATTATTTAATGTTTAATTGGGTTGATCAAATGAGATTCAGCAAGTCGCATGTGAGCGGGTATAAACAGGACTAAGCAGAACTGCTAGTGTTTATGGTGATGATTAGCTTATTTTGCATATCATCCCTATTTCACTCTGCCAGCTTTCCCGGAACACATGTGAAAACCAGGAGTTTGAAAGGTAGAGAGGACCTGAGCCTTGGCTAATGCAGTTTGCTGATGGCTGTCTGTTTTGTGCATTGTTAGGTAGAGGTCTGCCTAGGCCTTGGCATTTGTGTTGTCTGCAGGTGTTGGCTTTATGTAAAAGATGTTTGATTGCTCTTGATCTGCATATGGGTATTTATAGGACACTTGAGGAGCTTAGGTATCAATAAAAACCTTTCCATTGTCCAGTGTGGTGCTTGCCACGATAGTGGTTCCCTCTGCTGAGGTCTGGCAGAGTTTGCCCATATAAATATGCCTCCTGTCTTCCTTGCTGAGCCACCACAGTAGGTGTACAGCTATAGATGGCAATGTGGTGGTTAGAGTCAGTTTATGGTGGTTCTACTAAGGGTTCTTCAGAAGAGGCCTCAGGTCCTGCGAAGGGCTTTAAGCTGTCATGCTTGGCACAGCTAAATGAGTGATTTCTGGCAGCCTTTGCTTGCAAAAATACAAAGCAGAAGAGGAAGTGACTGAGAAACATTTGTAGGGAACCATGTTCTTTCCCACTGGAAGAAACAAAAAAGCTGTAAAGGGGATGGGTAGACGGTCTAGCCCTTGAGAACACTTGCCGCCCTTGCAGCCTCCTTGGAGTTTCCCAGCAGCCACCTGGCAGCTTACACTTCCAGAGGATCTGACACTCTCTTCTGGTCTTTAGAAGTACTTGCATGCATCTGGTGTACAAACGTACACTCAGGCCCACACACACACATAAAAAATCTTAAAAGAAACAAGCGATAGGGAGCCTACCTCATTCACACTGGGATCAAATCTTTCATTGAACTAGATTGTTACTTGATATTATTGCAGCTAATATTGCAATCTAATATTGCATCCTGGGACCTTGGAGATAGCTTTGGGCAGTTAGGCAATAGGTAGGAAGGACTTTGTTTCCATTCTGTCTACACTTTGAGTTGACTTTAAGGAAATTAATCGAAGCACAAAGCTGCCCATGTAAGTTCCTTTCTCTGCCTTCCTAGCTCAGTCCCGTGCCGTTTCTTAAAAGTTGCATTAAGCCCTGTGACTAAGGCAGAGAGCCTCCCAGGAGAAGACAACAGTTGTGAGTTTCCATCGGATGACACTTTCTAAACTGTTTGGAGCAATAGATGCTCTTTGGTCATGTCAAGGCCAAGGACTCCGAGAAGCGCTGTGTTGCATGTCCTGATCCAGGTAAGCTCAGAGTGTAGATGCTGAAGTTACAAGCAACAGCGCAGTGAGTACTCCCATGGATGTGTGACAGCAGCTGTCGCTGTGTTGACACAGGTAGACTTTGTTCAGCTTTCTGTGTTTCACATACCTTGGCCCCCAGAGAGGCAAAGGGCTTCAGTTTTTTTGTATTATGTGTTACTGGACAGAGGCCGTGAAGCTTGTGGTTGGTTTGATACACACTGATCGCACACCCACAATGTGCATCTCCCACAACCAGCAAGAGAATAGGAAGGTCACTTAGAAAACAAGTAGCATATAAACATTACCTCATGGAGTGCGTGCGTGGGCTGATAACTCGAACTAACTTTAGACATTAAAGTGGTGTTTCCTAGATAACAAAGGAAGGCCAGAGCGAACACAGCTCTCCTAGCAATCACATTTCATCTCACTGTAAGGAAATCTTTGCTGCGTTCGCTCTGTTCTGCTGCTTTGGGGTTTTGGAACTTGCATCCTTTTGCCTGGCTTTCCACCGCCTGGCTCGCTCTCACAGGCCCAGTGCATCGTCTGTGTTCTTATCTGTCACCTGTGATCTTATCTGTCATCTGCCTTCTTCTGAAGCGGTGTTGAGTTGTCAGGTGCACCTAAGGAAAATCCAACTCTCCATCTTTGCTGATCTTGATAAGCTCAAAGCGAGATTATTTTGAAGGAATCAAAGAGAATGACCCCAGAGAAGAATTTCTACAGAGTTCTCTATGGTGGAGAAAGCTGTTGAAACTCATAGCTTAGGCGACAGACAGGTCAGCAGCTTAATTTTCACAGTTAAGGTCCGTTCCCTTTGTCGCTGAGATTGAACCCAGGGCCTCTCACACACTAGGAGCTCTGCCAGTGAGCTGCGTCTGTGGCCCTCATTACCTTTTATTTGGTTACATCATCTTACTGTCGCCCAAATTTGCCTTGCTAACTTCATAACCTAGGCCAGCCTTAGATTTTCAGTTTTCCTGCTCGGTTTCCTGAATAGCTGGATGGCAGGCACATGCCAACAGGCTGTTTCAGTTGGAGGATTTGAATACAAATGCTATTTAAGATATTACAAAGAGGGTTTGTTTGTTTGTTTGTTTGTATCATTGCTGAAGAGCTCCTTTCAAAGGCCTGGGCAGAGTCAAGGACCTTTCATCCTTAGCTGTGCCCTATAGTAAGAGACTCTGAACTGTTTAATCAGGAGAGGTTGGTTATGAAACTTAGGACGGCTGTAGTAGTGTTTGTTGGTAATGATTCCATGGGTCATACTTGCTTTAAAAATGACAAAAACATGAAATTCAGGCCAGATGTGGTGGCAAGTGCCTTTAATCCCAGCCCTCTGGAGGCAGGTGGGTCTCTGTGAAGAGGCCAGCTCGATCTACACAGTGAGATCTGGACTAGCCTTGGTTGCATAAGGAGACACTGGTTGTTTGTTTGTTTGATTTTTGTTTTGTTTTTTTGTGGGGGTGGGGGTGATCGTGAAATTCAGTCTTAGAAACCAAAGTGTGCTTTAGAACCTACTGGGTACACGTTTTGAGATTTCAGGCCATCCACCTGAATGTGTCCTTTTCTTAGTGTGATGGTGACGGACTGGATGTTGGAGCTTTGAAGCCTCAGTAGTAGCACAGTGTTCAGTTTGTGTCATATCCGAGATCCTAAGAGTTAGTGGAAGCTGGGAACAGGAATGAGTCAAAGTCTAGAGCACTGACAAATATATCTGCATGACCACTGCAGTATCACATGGCGGTGATACAGGGTTCCTATCACTGAATGAAATCCCAACAAGAGAAGGACAGATGGAGGTGGTGAAGGGCAGGGATTGTCTGTCTGGGGGTATGGTTGGGGAGGGAGCCAGACTATTTTCATGTTGTTTACAGGAGTCCCTCCAGCAGTGTCCCACCTGATGCTAGAACTAAGCTCCCTGAGTATATTCTAAGGTCATGCTGTGTGGGAACCCTTTACTGCTAATGTCCAGTTTAGATAAGCATCACAGAATGTAAACTCTTGTGTCTAGTTTTCAGTCACTGCATTCTCAGATTCAACAACCCTAAAGCCAAATATCAGTGTTGTGCAGTCAAATCACACTAGTACCGGGTCAGAGAAGGCAAATGGACTGTTGTGGGTTCTAAGCCAGCCTGAGCTACAGACTGAATTCTGGGTATAGCCTGGACTACAGAGGGATACGTCCTTTCTAAGGTAATACATAAACTCAGCCTAAGAAGGCTGAGGCAGGAGGCTGTGAATTCAGTCTTCAGTTTTAGAAGCATAGCGAGACTGTCAAGATTAAAGTAGCCAGCTTGCGCACATCTGCACACCTGTTGATCTTTTGGGCAGCTACAGCTACACAGAGGAAGCCTGAGCCACACAGCTGTCGGATTCGTGCCCTTTGATTTGGTGGCTGAGAACAAACAAGTACAGGACATTTTAGCATCAGATTATGGGTGGGGACAGAGTCAGCTGAACAACAGTGTCTTAGCCAGCTCTCCTACATCTGTACTGGGTAAACCACATCACTGCAAGGGACAGCTTGCTCGGTCTTAAGTAGACAGAGAGACACCGTGTACAAGACTTGTCTTTCAGGGAAGGGGATTTGAAGGTCTCCTTGAAAGGATTTAAAGGGATTGCGGTGTACCGGCGGTGCTGTGGGAGGTCACTGGGTAAAGGAAACTACCTCATTCTTGGAAGGGTTTGTAGAAGCACAATTACGCTTTGTTGCACCACAGCCATCTGGCGTGAAGCACACTTTGTTTGTGTTAAGGACCCAAGGTGGTTGTATTCTGCTGGCGATAGAGAAGTTCCTCGTTGTTGGCAGGTTTTGTAGATCTGTCTGCACACTTTTCTGTCACCAATAAAACAACCGAAAAACATACTGTTTGTCCAGTGTCGTGGTTGTACGAGCCGGCAAGGTTGCACGCGTGAGACTGTGATCGTGAAGCCGCATCTCCATATAATTATGTCCTGATGGTTTGGGTGCATCTTTAAGACACAGCTGCACCAAGAAGCTGAGGGTTGAGGGTACCTGAGACCTGAAACCACACAACTAGAGAGTATAGGTGTCTCCATTAAAAATGGTTGAGCGTGAAATAAAATGGGCATTTAAAAACCATCCCGGGCTGGTGAGATGTCTCACGGGTAAAGGTGCTCGGTATTCAGGCTGATGATTGCCATGACCGACCTGGCTATGAGAACTGACTCCCACAAGTTTTCCACTGACCTCTGTGTATGTGCCACAGAATGCTCTCACCAACCCCCAACACACAAGTACACACACACACAAGTAAATTAGACAAACCGTCTTCTCTGTCTGTAGCATTTTGCTCCTGACTTCAGCGTTGAACAGGAGATGGATGGCTGTGTTGGTCAGTTTCAAATATCAACTTGGGTGGGTGCATCTGTGAGGTCTTTTTATAGAGAGGATTACCTGAAGGGAGAGGACCTTCCCTGAGTTTGGGTGGCAACATCTCATGGGCTGGGATCTTGGACACAAAAAGGGAAGAAGCCTGCTGAGTTGAGGGCTTTCCCCTTCTTGTATGCTGATGTACCAGGATGAGAACAGGCTCCTGGAGTTCTCACCCCTGTGGCCCACAGTCCTCCTTCCTGCCATGAAGAGCACATCTCAGACTGAGTCAAAAGAAAGCCTCCTTTCCCTGCCTGTTTGTGTTGGGTATTTAACAACAAACAAAGTCATTGAAACAGTGGTTTCTTCCCATTTACTGCCACAATGAGTTCACCTCCCTGACAAATGGTACACCAGCATGAGGCTTCAGAATACAAAAAACTTTACCAAAGGAAAGATATTTGGTCAAGACCTGAGAGCATAAACAGGTTCTTATAACTATATTAGGCCTTGAGTAAATTGCCCTCAGAAGCACTTGCCTTTGAAAGAATAAAGCTAAATGCAGACTTGTCCAAATGTACTATTACAGATGCATTTTTTAAATTATTTTATGTGTGTGAGTGTTTTTCCTGCATGTATATCTGTGCACTATGTGTGTGTGCCTGATACCCATGGAGGCCAGAAAAGGGTGTTGGATTCCCAGGACTGGAATCTCACATAGTTGTGAGTTACCATGTAGGTGCTGGGAATTGAACCCAGGTCCTCTGGAAGAAAAGCCAATGAGCTAACTCTCCAGCCTTACGTATGCATTTTTTTTTTGTTTATTCAGATTAATGAAGAAAGTGTAGCAAAAAAGGTATTTTAAATAATTGCCATAAGTTGAACTTAGAAGTGTTTGCTTGTTCAGTGAGCTCTCTACACGTTGTCAACCTGTGAAAAAAAATCTTGGCCCTTGCTGAGATCTCTCTCAAGGAGTTTCATGTAAGTGCTGGGAGAGTAGCTTGGTGGTAGAGGCTCATCTGGAATGCACAAGGCCCTGGATTCAGTCCCCCCCGGGAAAAAAGGAGGGAGCGAGAGGAGACACATGTGGAGTTGGAGACTCCCAGGAGAATGACAGCGAGACCAGCGCTGCTGAGGGGGGTGTGGTTCTTGCAGCCACGGATGTGACAGATGAGAAGAGCCCGCCATTCTCTCCAGGGTTGGAAGTGTCTCTCTGTGTTGACTGAGTTGTAAGTACAGAGAACAAGAAGGGGGTTCCCAGTTTTCATAATGATTTTTCCGTGAGGCGGATTCACCATGATCTTAAGCATATTCTCCTGATCAGAGTCTGACTCCACATGGAGACATGTGACCTATGCCTCCTGTCTCGATCACTTATTGTGTAGTCCAACTTCATTTAGAATGTTGACAAGAGACAAATTTGCATCCTGAAGCCAGGAAACTCATGATCCGGTAGGTGTGGGTACTTGTTTATAACATCGCATTGCTTGGCTTTCTCTCTACGTCTAGGAAATGCATGGCTATTCTCCCCCAAACTCATGGTTACTAGGGTTTTGAAAGTGCAATTAAAAAACTTTGCAATTTTACTTTCTTTTAAAAATATTTTATTTTGTGTGTCTATTTTCCCTGCATGTATGTCTGTGCACCACGTGCGTGCAGTGCCCATGGGCTAGAAGAGTGAACTGGATGCCCTGGTCCTGGAATTACAGATGGCTGCGAGAAGCCAGGCAGGTGTTTGGAATCACATCCAGGTCCTCTGTTAGAGCAGCTAGTGCTCTTAACCTATAAGCCATTTCTCCAGCCCCTTAGCATTCCATTCTTAACAGGAAAGAATGCTTACTCTATTCTCAAAGCTGCACTGTTTTAAAGAGACTGAGTTGAGTTTGTTTAAAGGTAGAGTTTTATAATCTAGTAAACATTTCTCATGAAAGATTCCTTCACCGTGGGAAACAGGTGATTCATGCTTTAATCTCTGGCGTCTTCTGAGCCAGAAGGAAACATCCTAACATGCAGATGGCTAATAATGGGGAGGATGGCTAAGAGCTGTTGGCTGATCTTGCTGTTGTGAGTTCATTCCTTAATAGGTGAATAAAGGAGATAGAAATCATAGTGGGAACCAATTGTACGAGTCAAGTTCTATGTTCTACATGAACAGAACCCTGGTGGGCCATTTGTGTCCGTGAGGCCATAATGTCAAGCAACTCAGACTGAGGTAACAGAACCCTTCCGATGTGATTACTATTTGGATCAGTGAGCGCTGAGGACAGCAGATGGCCCTCTGTTAGGTGGGCCTCATCCCATCAGTGGAGGCCTTGAGCCAACTTTCCTAGGAACTTGGCCTTTAGACAAAGAGACACACTGTCTGAAATTTCCAGCCTGCTTGGCTTCCCCTGCAGGTTGCAGATGCAAGACAACAGATCCAACATCTGCACTTCCCACCTGTGTGCTTCCCGTATGATGGTTATTTTTGATGTGGCATGACAGTGGACGTGGGTCATAACATCAGCTGCGAACTTGTCACCTGGGAGGAGGGGGCGTCAACTGAAGAACTGATTGGATCAGACTGGCCATTGGGCGTGTCCTTTTTTTTTTTTTTTTTTTTACTATTATTGCTAACAGATGTAGGTGATCCCAGCCCACTGTGGGCAGTATATCCCTAGGCCTTTGACCTGGACTGTCTAAGAAAGGCTGAGAGTGATCCTGGGAGCGAGCCTGTAGGCAGCATTCCTCTATGGTTCCCATTTCAAACTCCTGCTTTGAGTTCCTGCCTTGGCTCCTCCTAAGGATGGATTGTAGCCTGTAACAGGAGATAAACCCTTTCCCCCCTGAGTTGTTTTTTGGTTATGGTGTTTATCACAGCAGCAGAAGGCAAACAGGCTTTGGGGGTGTCTTTGGTTTTGACACTCAGGAGGTGGAGGCAGGAGGATCAGAAGTTCAAAGTCATCCTTGGCTACATAGCAGGTTTGAGGTCATCTTAGGTTACATCAGACCCTTAGAAGAGAAACAGGGACAGAGACAGAGAATTAAGTCACTTCTTGGGTATCAGCCTTGATAACCTCCCTTAATTCCCAAATCATGAGCTAATTGAATTCCTTAAACTCCCAGTGGCTAAGCTGATATGACTCCCTTTCACCTCTCTCTTAGGAACCCAGGCTAGTCCAGTGGCAAATGGCATTGTCACCTGTGTTGAGGATTTTCCTCTCAGGACGAAATACATGTGGAGTAAATTTTCTCCTGATTCAGGCGTCCAATGCAAAGTGTGTCCAACTGTCCAGAAGACCTCTAATCAGCGGACACAACTCAGCTAGTTTACTTTACTGGTAAACAGCGCCTAAGAGAAACAGAAGCCCTTAGTATTGCAATGCCCCAAAGAGGAATGGCGGCCATCATACACGTACTCTCAGGCATCCCGGAGGGAAGTATTTTTGAGGGCTGGGTTACAAAAAGCCCCTTACATTAGTGTTAGTTTTTCTGGCCTGAATACTATGCCTTTAGGATATGCATGGACCAATTTAAGCTGAATGGAAAGGTTTTTGGTGTGTGTGTGTGTGTGTGTGTGTGTGATTGAGGGGTAGGATGACTTTATCAGGTAAGCGGCCACCTTCATGAAAGAAGTTCGTCTCATGGTTTAACTAAGACCATTTTGGCTTCCTCTGGAAACTGCCGAATTTACACAATGTAGAACCCTAGGTTTAACTACATGCTCACTGATGCTGTTTCTGTCAGGGTCAACTTAGGAAGCACTGGGCACCGTTTGGACATGATTTTCTTTATGTTACCCATTTACTCATGTATGTAGTATGTATGTATGTGTGTGTGTTATGTATGAATGTATGTGTTATGTATATAGTCAATGTGTATGGGTATTTTTGCCTGCATGTATGTATGTGTACCATGTGCAAACAATGGCTTTGGAAGCCAGAAGAAGGTGTCAGACCCCCTAGAAAGAGTTACTGGTTGTGAGCTGCCATGTGGGGGTGGTAACTCAATTTGGGTCCTCTGCAAGAGCAGCCAGTACACCTGACCTATGAGCCATCTCTCGGAACTCTGTCCCCTCTTAACAAATGTTTCCTGTTTTGAGATAGCCTCATGTAGCCCAGGCTGGTCTCACACATGTAGCCAATGGTAACCTTAAACTTCTGGTCTTCCTGCCTCCACCTCCCAAGTGCTAGGATTGCAGGTGCAAACCATCTCACCTCATTTATATGGTGCGGAGGAGCAAGGGAAGGACTCTACCAAAGGAGCCACATCCTCCTCCTGCTCCTGCTTCTTGCTAATCATCTACTTAAATGTCTAGAGTCAGGTGTGCAAATCTGCAGGTGGTTTTGTTTTTATGGTTCCCTTCTATTCGCATTCTTTCTATTTCTGGTGCTCTTTTGGTTAGTCACAATTGTGCATATTGGTAATTATTCATGTCACTCTTCGCCTCTCCTACTAGTAATTTCTCAAAAAAATTTGCCTAACCCAGTGTCCTATCTTCTGAGAACAAAACTCTTCAGTCCCAGACATATGTTCCTGTTAAGCACCCAGCATAGCTCTCATCTAAGAGAGCATTTGGAGCCTCCATGCCTTCATTCTCTCTGAACTACTTGGGCTGAGTTCTGTAGCCCTGGCTTACAGGTTCCATTCTGCCCTCTTTGAGAGTTCACTTGAAACAGGCCTGGTAGGAAAGTGACAGCTGAGGATGGGTAGCATGAAATTAGCTTTGAGGCGCTAATCCTAGCATCTGGCATCTTCTGGGCAAATCCCTGAATTGCACTGATTGACAGGCCCTCCCTGACTCTCCGAGCGTGGGCCGGCCCATGCTCACGGACGGGATTTCCACCCTGCTACAGTTCTGAGTAATGGGTGCCATGGCCAGATCCGCAGCCTGTTTGGCCAGGACTCACCACCTTCTCTAGTCTGGACTTTGCTATTCCCACACAGATATTATGGGTCCAGTTTCTCTCTAGATCAACACTTTTGGAACAACATCACTGCCTCTTGCCTGATTATGATTGCCTTGGACCCCACCAGCCAGCCTTTAACTCAGATTCTGAAAATGGCTTTGATTCGACCTGGATTTACCATAACATTTTGCCTACAGTGATTTGGGCTGCCTCCTGCCTCCTCCGGGCTGGCCTGGCTCTGGTCTTCACTGCCTTGTCCTGCCAACTTCCTCTTGAAGCCTCAGCTTGCAAGAGAAGAGCACCTACTTGGCCCAAAGACACATAACCATTTAGCTTTGAAAATCATACTAGCTTCCTGGTGTGTGGGTTTAATTTAATTTAATTTTTTTTTTTAGAGAGTATCATTTACAATCTAAAATTGCACCTGCTGGATTAATTGCGAAGTGCTTTAAAACCTTGCCACCCGTAGCTTTGCTAGTAGACCAGTAGCAATAGGAACCCCTGCGTGCTTTTTGGGAATAAATGTAGTCTCTAAGACCCTTCTCAGACCTACTAAAACTGAAGCTTCACTTTTGCAAGATGACTTCTCTGCACATCGAGTCCAAAGGCTGTTCTTGAACCTGATCAGCAAAAGAGTCACAGCACACTCAGCATAACCAGGTCATTTACAAAGCAGAAGTGATCTTATGAATGAAGGAATCGGGGTCAGGGGAGATGGCTCTGTGGGCAAAGTGCTCATTGTACAAGCCGGAACCGGAGTTCAGATCCCCATCACCTGTGCAAAAATCAAGGTGCAGTGCACGAGTCTGCAGGAACAGTGCTGAGAGACAGAGTCAGGAAGATACCTGGGGGCTCCTGGCTGGCCAGTCAAGGAAGACATCTAATGTCAGCATCCGGCTGTCAAATGCACATGCGTGTATGTGTACACATGTAGACAGCACACATCATCATGAAATAATAAAATAGCCAGTTCTCATACTGAAGGGGTTGCCATCACAGCACTTGGAGGAAGGAGCCTTGGGCTTAGGTTGTGGAATATTCCGCCTTAATGGCTACACTTCCTTCCCAGCATCCGCCTGGCCCTTTCCCTCTGTCTGGGTCTCCTGTGAGGAATGACTCATGGTGGCCCATAAAAATTACCACACAGGAAATTACAGCTCTTAATTAGCGAATTCCTACACACCATTTAGTCTTTTTTTTTTTTTTTCTTTTGCCACCCTAGGCCTCAGGGCATATCTACACAATTAGAAAGATCAACGAGACTCCCAGCCAAGCTGTGGCCCGCTGTCTCTTGGAATGAATCCCTCCTGAGTGCTTCCTCTCACGGTCTTGTAGTCTTGCAAGTGCTCTGCCAATGGCTGCTGGCTGGCTGAGAACATGACAAGGGGCTTGAGCCCTCCACAGGCAGCACAGCTCCAAGAGCCATCTGTCTCCAGTTATAGGGTTGCAAGTGCATGAACTGAGGCTATGAGGGCAGTTGTGTGTGTGTGTGTGCACTCGCTTGTGCAAGTGTGTGTGCATGTGTCTGTGACTGTATGTTTGCGGAGGGGAGGAGGCCACGTGTGGTGGGGGTGCAGGTGTGTACTTGTGCTTACAGAACCAGAGGACAACATTGGGTATCCATCTTTCTGTTTTTTGAGGCAGGTCTCTCCTGGGACCTGGAACTCACTGTTTAGGCTGGCTGGCCAGTGTGTCTTGGGGATCTGCCTAGCTCTGTTTGATCAGTGCTGGGGTTATAAGAATGTGCCACCATGCCTGTTTTTTTTTGTAATTAATTCTGATATTTTGAAATTATGGGTGGTACGCGAGGGTATGTGTGTGTGAGTGTACAAGTCCCCACGGGGCAAAGATGTCAGAGGCCAGAGACTTGAGATCATTCTGGATTTAGAGTTACCAGCAATTGTGAGCTGCCCCATACAGATGTTGGGAACTGAACTTGAGTCTTCTACAAGAGCAGTACCTGCCTGTTCTTAACCTCTGAGCCCTCTCTTCAGTTTTCATACTTGCCTTTATACTGGGGCTCTGGGGATCCAACTTAGGCCTTTGTGCTTGTGAGGCAAGCTCAGTTTTTAAAAAAAGATAACCAATGGAACATCTCCACAGCCCTGCACTTGAGTTTGCCTCCTTACAGATCTTTGTTCGCGTCCTGCTGCAGCTCAGCTCCCACACCAGGCTTTGCTGCATCTAAGCCAGCAGACAGGACACCCCCCGCCCCTGCCTCTTTTTTAAACTATCACCAGAGCAAGAGGTACAACCAGCCCGCTGTTCAGGTCACCATGCTCATGTTTAAAGTGTTGCATGCCTTATAAATCCTTCTCGCTACCCATCAATTAAAAACAAAACAAAACCCTAAATCCAGCTATGGCCTGACATCTTCGAACTGAAACACCAAACTTCCTGTAGGTCACTTCCTTCCACAACGTGTGATGTTATTTCTCAGTTACCGATATCCTTTCTGACCCCAGCGAAATCCCCAAGTCTCCTTTGTCTCGTTTTCCTCTTTGGGTTTTGTCCGGTGTCTTAGGCCTCTCAGAGTATTCCGCTCCTGTCCTGATTAGTTTTATGTCAACTTGACACAAACTGGAGTCACTTGGGAAAAGGGAATCTCCGTTGAGATATTGTCTTCGTTGGATTGGCTGGTAGGCATGTCAGTAGTGGCATTTTCTTGATTGACGGTTGGTGTGGGCGGTGCCAGCTCTGGGCAATGAACAGTATTCTTCCATGGTTCCTGCCGCTGCTCCTTCCCTGACTTCACTCAGTGGGAGGTGCAAGCCAAATAAACTCTTCCCTCCCCAAGTTGCTTTTGGTCAGTGTTTTATCGCAGAGACAGAGAAGCAAACCAGAACTGTTTCTCTTACACTTGAGACTAGGAACTCCGCAGAGCACCTGGTGCTCACTGGCAGTGGAGGAACCTCAGGCCTGTCAAGCTGTGCTCCTCTTACACGTCTGGCTCTGATGGCTGGTTTGGCTTTGTTCGTGCTTAGCTGATTAGTTTCAACTGCAACTGCTATGTGTCTTTTTCTTTTCAGCCAAGGTGATTGTCTCTGTGCCCCCTTGTTATATGCGTATGTGTGTTTTGCCAGCGTGTATGTCTGAAATACCGCTTGTGTGTCTGTGCCTGAGGAGTCCAGAAGAGGGATTTGGATCCTCTAGGTGAACCTCCAAGGGGGGTGGAAATTCAAACTATGTTCTCTGCAAGAGTGGCAAGTGCTTTTAACCCCTCAGCCATCTCACCAGCTCCCACCTCCCTGTTATTTTTTTTTTTTTTGTCTAAGATATTTTTTTCCAATTTGTCTAAGTTTCAGAGAGAGAGAGAGAGAGACATATAGACACACAGAGAGACAGAGATATATACACACAGAGAGAGGCAGAGACATACACACACAGTCTCAAGCTTTCAATTTGAGTTCAGAACTGTGACCTGAGCCTCTGCCCTCTTCCCCCACCCCACAACCAGCCACACGTGAACAGCGTAGCCCCTCTGAGAAATGAGCTTCACTAAGCTGACTTTGACCCCGAAGTTCCTTTCTGTTCTAAGCGCCACAATTTAGAGGAGTCTGCCCTTGGTGGGTGGACTCACGTTGCCTTCTGTGATTTTTTTTTTCTTTCTGTTCCTATCTTACAATTCTCTTAAAGGCTCATTTGTTTAGAAGTTGCTCACGGTGGGCGGTGGGGTGCGTGTGTGTGTCTGATGTTGACCATCTGTAGTGGTTTAAATGAAACGTCCCTCATAGGCTTGGGGTCAGCAGTTGGTGGAGCTGTTAAGGGAGGCTTAGAAGGCGTGGTCTTGCTGAAGGAAGTACGTCACTGGGGGCAGGCTTTGAGAACTAAAGGCTGGAGGTATATACAGGAGCCTCAGCTTCAGGCTCTATCTGCTGTGTTTGCCGCCTGCTGCCTCTGCTCTGCCATCACGAGTTCTAACCCTTTGGAACGGTAAGCACAGTAAGCTCTTTCTTTTATAAGTTGCCTTGGCCGTGGTGTTTTATCACAGCAACAGAACAGCAACTAATAAATGGTCTAATTTTAAGAAGATTCTATTATGAATTATATATGAAACCCAACACATTATGAAGACTTTAAATCATCCATATGTTCACCTCACCTTTTTTTTTAATAGTATTGAAATAGGACCTGGAATGGGAGCCTTGTACATGCTACGTTAGATACATCCCAGCCCTTTTATTTATTTGTTTTATTTTTATTTTATGTATACGAATGTTTTGTCTGCATATAAGTGCACCACAGGCATGTAGTGCCAGAAGAGGGCGTTAGATCACCGGAACTGGAGTTATAACTGGTTTCTCGAACTATTTCCATTTATTCCAGAGTATCTGTAAATGGATCTTCTGCCAAGTAAATCCAAGCAGGATTTACTCCTTTATTATCTGTAAAATAACCTACCCATGATTCACCATATGCAGCTGATCAGCTGGACAACAGAACTCCGGAATAGCTCAAGACAACCCCAGTAAGGACCAGTTAACTGGCAGGAGTGTACACTGATGAACCTCGAACCCAGAGGGACAAGAGAGATGGCCGCAGGTTGTTGGTGTTTGCTTTTGATTCTCCTGAGATTAGCTAATTACCAATGTGCCTTTAGTTCTTGTGTCACCACACTCCGTAAGGAAGAGAAGGAGTGAAGATGCATGAATCCTGTCTTTTCAATTACCTGTTAATCAGACAGTGAGACAATTGAGTGCCTAAAGGCCAAATGCATATACATAGAGCATCCTTGAATGGTACAATCAATTAACAAAGAAAGTGAAAAAGGTTACTTGAGTTACGACTTGTGATTTAAGCCCCTAACTAGCACTCAGATTAATTTGCCTCAGAGTTTATCTGGGAATGTGAAGTGGTTCTATTTGCCCGGGAGTGTGGCATGTTTGTTAATATAACAAGTTTGAGAGTACGTTATCCCTGGAGATGCTGCTGATTGCCTGGGCTGTATAGTATTCCTATGGTGTGGGAGGATTTGTCTCCCAGGATAAAAGTTTACATATTTTTCATCCTATTCATGGCTATTCGTGTCTAGAATTTCCTCCAGAAGTAATCATTGTTGCTTGTGGTAAAAATTAAATATTCTCTTTGTGGTTTTCTCACAGGAACACACACGTGTACACACACACACACACACACACACACACACACACACACACACTCACATATACCCATTTTTAAAACAGTAAAAAAAAATTCTTCCAGAGCTACCAAAAAGGACATAGAAAAAAGTTCTGTTGAAATCCTTTTTGTGCCTTGAAGAATGTGTTGACATTTAAGTTTTCATGTCTAGGCAATGGTGGGGAGAGCATGTGTGCTGATTCCATAGGGCCTGGGATCAACCAGAATGGTGGATATTTAATGTTCTAGGTCCTGATTCTTCCAGCTGCTGTGGCTGCTGCTAGGGAAGGCACAGGGAGGAAACACACATCTCCAGGGACCCTGAGTGCCTGACCTTTGGTGGCTATTTTCCTGCCACTTCAGATGACACCAAGCAGCCAGGTAGCAAACACTGCCACCAATTTGCAGATTTCCCAAGCTGAGAGAGTTGGCTACTCAGTACCAGGGTCGGCTGAAAGAGCTGTTGGTTTATGCATTTTAAAATTAATATAATATTATTTTCAAAGATGTTTTTAGGTTTATTTTAAAAAATAAGCAGAAGGTACATGCTAATTCCGTTACCTCCCCTGCCCTCCAAATTCCAGATTATTGGCATGTTCTAATGTAATCCTGTTGTGCTATTTATTTATTTATTTATGCTGACGAACCAATATTGATGTGTATTACTAACTGAAGTTACTGAGGACATGGCACAAGGACATCAGGACTCGGTTTTCATGTTGTACAGTCTCATGCCTTGTGGTGGTTTCTTTTGTTTGTTTGAGGGAAGGATGACCCTTGAACTTCTATCATTGTCTTCTAAGTGCTGGGATTATGATGTGAGCTGCCATGTCTTTTTATGAGTGATGGAAATTGAGACTGCATCTGCAGCCTCTCAGAAATGTATAGATATAGACTTAAACCCATAAAAATACGAGTCAAACTACAACTCAAATAAGTAGTTTGTACCAATATCAATGTCCTGGTTGGCACAAGAGGCTCAAGTTTTACTAAAATTATTCTACTGAGCGAAAGTGCATGGAGGAATTCCTCATCATTAGTTCTTATAATTGCGTGTGAAGGAATCTCAAGGATGCACCCCTCTGACTGAACGCCTTGGAGGGCCCTGGAGAACTTGCCTGAGAGTTACAAGGATGAGCACAAAGGTGACAACCTCAATGTGATAGCCATGTGATAACCAATGCAATAGCCAGTGCGATAGCCATGTGATAGCCAGTGCAATAGCCAGGTGATCACCAGTGTGATAGCCAGTGCGAAGCCAGTGTGATAGCCAGTGCGGATAGCCATGCTGTGAATAGCCAGTGATCGCCATGTGACAAGCCAGGTGATCACCAGTGTGATAGCCACTTTGCGATAGCCAGTGTGATAGCCAGTGCGATAGCCAGTGTGATAGCCAGTGTGACATAGCCAATGTGTTAGCCTGTTGTGATAGCCATGTGATAGCCAGTTGTGATAGCCAGTGTGATAGCCATGTGATAGCCATGGTGGATAGCCCACGATTTGATAGCCAGTGTGATAGCCAGTGCAATAGCCAGTGTGATAGCCATGTGATAGCCAGTGCAATAGCCAATGTGATAGCCATGTGATAGCCAATGTGGTAGCCAGTGTGATAGCCAAGTGATAGCCATGTGATAGCCAGCTGTGGATAGCCGGATTTGTGCAATAGCCAGTGGTGATCACTAGTGCAATAGCCAGTGTGATAGTCATGTGATGGCCAGTGTGATAGCCATGAGATAGCCAGTGCAATATCCAGTGTGATAGCCAGTGCACTATCCAGTGCGCTATCCCAGTGCGCTAGCCAGTGTGATAGCCATGTGAAGCCATGTGATAGCCAGTGAGTAGCCAGTGTGTAATTTCACACATACGAAGAGTGCCAATGTAATAGCCTGTGCCAGTGTGATAGCCCGTGCAATAGCCAGTGTGAATAGCCAGTGTGATAGCCATGTGATAGCCATGTGATAGCCATGTGATAGCCAGTTTGATAGCCATGTGATAGCCAGTGTGATAGCCATGTGATAGCCAGTGTGATAGCCATGTGATAGCCAGTGCAATAGCCAGTGTGATAGCTATGTGATAGCCAGTGTGCTAGCCAGTGCGATAGCCAGGGTGATCACCAGTGCGATAGCCAGTGTGATAGCCAGTGTGATAGCCAGTGTGATAGCCAGTGTGATAGCCAATGTGTGATAGCCAGTGTGATAGCCATGTGATAGCCATGTGATAGCCAGTTTGATAGCCATGTGATAGCCAGTGTGATAGCCAGTGTGATAGCCATGTGATAGCCAGTGCAGTAGCCAATGTGATAGCCATGTGATAGCCAATGTGGCAATAGCCAATGTGATAGCCATGTGATAGCCAATGTGGTAGCCAGTGTGATAGCCATGTGATAGCCATGTGATAGCCAGTGTGATAGCCAGTGCAATAGCCAGGGTGATCACTAGTGCAATAGCCAGTGTGATAGCCATGTGATAGCCAGTGAGATAGCCAGTGTAATTCACCATACGAGTGCCAATGTAATAGCCAGTGCCAGTGTGATAGCCTGTGCAATAGCCAATGAGATAGCCAATGCGATAGTGTGCCACCTCCATACGAGTCTAGGAATAGAAATTTGGTGCCACAGCCTTTGGGGAAAGACTTTGGGAAACTATGGAGTAGGAATTTAGTGACCTTCTCATTGAGGGTGATTCCAGGCATTATTGTCAGAGTTGAGGGGACAGCTCTACACTGGTACCCTCCACAGCCTGAGGAATCATGTCCCCTTCCCCTTTGGACATTTAGGGATGTTGACTCAGGAAATGAGGATTCAAAGCTTCCAGGAAGAAAAGAATTTCAGGGCTAGCCACCTATGACAAAGCAGGGTTGGAGGTTTTGTTAAAGATATTTTAATATGGGCTGAAGAGTGAGGGTTAAAGAGAAAGAGAGGCACTCAGAAAAGTAAGGCATGCTCAAGTGGGGGTCTGTGCTTCCCAAGAGAAAATAAGACCAAGCATGGGTACAGGTATCCCCAGTCTCTGAGAGGACAGAAGCGATGGATCGTTTTAACTGTAGCCATGTTTAACATTTTGATGGTTCTCAAGTTATGTCTCAAAAGTTGCTAAGAAATGCCCTCCCCGATTCCCTCTCTCATCTGTTAAGAGAGATAAGGGAGCGGGTTCTGGGGATACCTTGGATGGAGTGACAGTCTGATAAGGTGAGACCTGGAGCCACCAGGGTTGCACAGGAGGCTTAGGGAGTATGTGTACTTTCCCTATGAATGGGGTTTCTGGTGAGATTCCCAGGGAGCCGCAGGCTTATGGTGGGAGGAGAGAGATCTTGAACAGTTGTTATTGTGCAGGAGTCTTTGCTTTGCACCTGGCAGGAGACTTTAACTTCGGGCAGAGGTCTCTTCTTCCTTCTCATGTCTCCCAAATATCCCCCATCTTTCTATCCTGTCTTCTTATGGATGTTGGTGCCTCAACTCCTTATACATGACACCCATCACATAAAACTTCTTGTTGTAATAAAAAAATCTCATCCATGTGCACATTTCCCTGGCGCGGTGGAGTGGCCATAGCCACCTGTGGCTGGCCATCCCCAGATGGAAAGCCACGTGGGAACATGGCGTGGATGGATGCTGTTTTTACTGCGTTCCCATCCTGTCTTTGGTTGGAGCTTAGTGAGTCGCGGGAATACATAGCAACTCGGGAGAAGCGTGTTGTAGGGTGAACTCGTTTAATGCAGGTTTTAGGGTGCCTTTTATAGGGTTCAGTCAGAGGAAAGGTCATTGACCCCAAGAATGGGGCCCATTGGTTGAGACAGGGGTACCGGGGCCACCTCATCTGCATGTGGGGACTCTGTGCTTCCAGCTACAGGGCAGACAAAGCATTACCCAAGCCACATTTCTTTGCTCCTGTGAAGCTGGTTCTGGCCCAGGCTCAGGCAAGGAGCAGCCAAACTCCTACTGCTCTCAGGATGAGCCGGGGTTCCAAGCCAGCTTCGACTCACTCTTAGCTCTACTAGACAGTCCCACAAGTTCCAATCACTAGCACACACTCAAGACATGCTCAAAACATCTCCAAGAGGCTCCATAACCCAGAACAGGTGTTTTGCTCAATATCTAAGCTTTAGATAGAACAGATGAGAAGCCTGTCTACATGAGGGCCACCAGCTGGACCAACTCCCAAAGACAAGTTAACCACACCTAATATATGGGCACTCTCTCTGTAATCACACAACCCAGATATCAAGTAGAATACCAGGTTCTATGGAAAATGGGCACCCTTGAGTTTAAAAACGGAGTGGTTCAAGCTGAGTAACTGGATAACCGATGGAACTGGATAACTAAATGCGGGAGGCCTCCTTCTTTGCCATCTGTTTCCCCAGAGGCGTTCAGTGGCCCACCTGGGAAACAGTTTGCCCATGTACGAAGCTCTGTCTTAGAAACACCCTGATCGTCCAGCCGTCTAAGTCTTTCAAATGATGGGTGCATTTCTAAGTACAAACACGTAGGGAGTGAACTTCTCATCACCTACTGGACCAGTTCTCAAGAAGTCACGTGTGCGTTGTGCCCTTTTGCCTCACAAGGTTTTATTGACCAGAATTTACATCAATGTGAGAAAAAGGAAAAATGGGAGGGGAGGATGGTTACAGCCCTGAATCAGAACTCAGAAAGTGGGGCTTAGAAATGTGATATGTGTGTGTGGGGGGAGGGGGGGGCTTCTACCCTATTACATGTCCTGTTAAGGGGAGAGTAACCCTCCCCAGCTTCTTAACAAGCCTTTGGGTGCATTGTATTTCTTGAAGCCGCAGCCTTATTGGGAGTGTTTTCCTGTACCAGTGACTGGCAGGCCCATACATTCTTCCCACACGATTCAATAATACTTAACGTTTACACTGGAGGCAGGGACAGCTTGATAAAGACAGCAGCATCGCCATGAATGAAGCGGTGACTGAGAAGGAGCGTATTTCTCGAGTTCGCTTGGAGAAGCTGCAGTTTCTCTCGTTCTGGGAAGTTAAACATTAGACACCAACACACACTTCCCACCGCAGATAAGAGTTACGTGCTTTGATCTCCAACCAAGAAGCTCATTTTAGGGATGGGCGTGCAGTGCAGATTTTTATTGTTGCATTAAGTAATTTTCAAGTTGTTACGAAATTAAAAAAAAAGCAACTCAGAGTTCTATAGAGATGGCTCAGTGTGTAAGCACATTTGCTGTTTGCAGAGTACCCATTTTTTTCCCTAGCACCCATGTCAGATGGCTCACAACCTCCTGTAACCCCAGCTCTGGGGGATCGGCTGCCCTCCTCTGGCTTCCACACAAAGCTGTGTGGCCCACACCCCTGTACCCTGGACTATCGGTTAACGTTCAGCACCATCCACGTCTCTTTTCTTCCCACCTCTTGTAAGATCTTTATGACTGAGTCTATCTGAAGATCCTTTACAAGAGTCGGTGGCTGAAGGAGAGGGAGGGGCCACACTGCCATCAATTTCACTTCATGTTTGTGGACGTGAGCTGCGCGCCTTCTACGCTGACATTTTACAGCAGATCCCGGAACGCTGATTTATGTGCTAAGTGCAGTGTCTGCTTTAGCAGAGAAATAAGGAATTATCTGTGGGGCGATCACTTGCGTTTAAAATTTGAGGAAGGCACGTCGTCACATTGAATTGTTCAATTTCATTTTTGTAAGCAACTAATTTAATAAATAGCCCCAGATCTGATTTCTGTCGGGTACTTAAGAAGGCTGCAAAGTGACGTATGTGAGTTTTCCAGGAAGTGGGTGCTGCGCTGGATTTAGGGATATATGTGGTTTACTGGGGGATAGGATGCCTGTGGAGAGGGGAGGGATTGAAACTGGGTATGCGGGTTCCCACAGAAGGATACCCTGGAGCCAAGATGATCCCCCGAGACAAGTCTTACACTAGTTAGAAATGGCAGAGCCCTAGCCACTGGATCTTTTTCTAGGGTTGTTCCCGAAAGAGGGTTGCCTGCTCTCCAAAAGTGGGGGTGATATTCTGAAGGGGCTGGGGCTGGAGGTGGCTGTCATGTATATATGCTCTTTGTAGTTGTTGACACAAAAAACACAGCTTGAACCTCAAAGGGAATAAGAGATTGTCTGGAGTCAACTATGAGTGACCATAGATTCAGCCAACCTCAAATACCCTGTCCTGTCCAGTGTCATAACAGTTTCATTGTGTTATATAGTATTAACAAAGAGACACAGGAGTGAAGATTCTTTTCATCTATTTTTAAAGATTTCTTATTTTCTTTTTAATTTGTGTGTGTGTGTGTATGTGTGTGTGTGTGTGTGTGTGTGTGTGTTCCTGGGACTGGAACTTGAGTGCTTTGCAGAGCAGTGAATGCTCTTAACCACAGAATTATCTCTTCAGCCTCTGAAGACACTTTTTTAAAAAATTAAATCTTTTTTTTTTAACAAAAAGATGTATTTATTTATGTATATGAGCACTCTGCCTGCATGTACACTGGCATGTCAGAAGAGAGAGCATCTGATCCCATTACAGATGGTTGTGAGCCACCATCTAGTTTCCGGGAATTGAACTCAGAACCTCTGGAAGAGCAACCAGTGCTCTTAGCCACTGAGCCATCTTTCTATCCCTAAGACACTTTTTTTTTTTCAAGACAGGGTTTCTCTGTGACTCTGGCTGTCCTGGAACTCACTCTGTAGAGCAGTCTGGCCTCAAACTCACAGAGATCCGCTTGCCTCTGCCTCCCGAGTGCTGGGATTAAAGGTGTGCACCACCACCACTGTGCTCTAAGACACTTTTTAAATGCCTTGGTAGAAACCTAAGACAGCAGAAGGGACAGCAAAGAAAGGACATCCCTGGTGCAGGTTTCAGGGACTACTTGATGAGAGTCTACCAGCTCTTGGGTTTGTAGAAGCTAGAAGTCTGTACGCTAATAGAACTTACCTAACAGTCACAAGGAGAGTCGCACACACAGATGGGCAGCAAACAGAGCATGCCACATCCCAGTCTTTCACAATTGGTTAATCAGCCTTGTCGTGACTAATGGAGATGGGGACTTTTTCTGGAAATGTCACTTGACATAGTTTACAAGATCCAAACAACGCACCCGGACTTTGCAGTTCTGATTCTCCCAGGCTGCCATGATGGCATTTGGCCCTCTTGCGAAGACCTCTCAGAAGAGCACATGCCTTGCTTGTGGAGGATGTCAGCTTCCTAAACTTCTAACAAACCTCTTTCCTTTTTATAAAATATCCAGCTTCTGGGATTTTGTTGCAGTAATGGAAATAGCCCAGTGTGCTCCGAATGTGCAGCTATATACAGCTCAGTGGCTTTTCATCCACACACTCCGTCATCCATTCATGGCTCATATTTTATCCTACTACAACACCAACAACTACTCAAACTTAACACAATGGAGGCAAATGTCTCATTTTCTAGAACCGTACTGTTGTTTTGTCTTTTCTTCACACAAAATGCAGACTCATTTCCCACTCTTACTCTGTCTATAACAGCAAGCATAGTAGGTAAGTTCACTGAGACATATATGTTATGTAATTTTGCGGGGGTGCATTAGTACCTTACTATTTCGATTGTTTTTATTTTATTTCTGAGCTAGGTTCTCCTGTAGCCCATGTTGGCCTCAACCTTGCTGTGTAGTTGAGGGCGACCTTGAAGTTCCTGTTCTCCTGTCCCCACCTCCCAGGTGCTGGGATTACAGATGTGCAAGGCTGCACCCAGCTTTAACTAATTATTCGCCCCCATTTTACAGAGAAGAACTGGAAGCACCAGAGCCTCTCCATGGTTTTCCGGCCTGACATAGGGTTGCAGAGACTCCAGCACAGACAACTTAGTCCATGTAGAGACTGGTTTTGTTGAGAACTTTTTCTATGCCTGGTAACAACTTAACTCATAGAATTCTCAAAACCCCTCAAACAAGACTGGTCCTGTGTGCTGTGTGCTGGGAGCACAGTTCATTTGGTAGTGTGCTTGCCTGCGTGCACAAAACCCAGAGTTTGATCCCCCACCACCCTGTAAGCCAAGATGTACATTGCAGCTCTCTAAACTTGAGGTTTCCTGACAAATCCACCTTGTGGGGCTGTTGGGATGATAAGTGATGAATACGACATGCCCAGGACCTAGCCAGTGGGCCGTTGGCACCTGTCAGCCCACCGGTCTGCCTGCTTCTATGTCACAAGCCACACAAACAAGAAGACACAGGCACTCTAAGCTCTTTTTGATTCTAGATTCATTGAGTGCTCAGGATGGGATGTGTCTGAATAGAATAATAGCCTCTGAATGATGTGGGTGGGACTCAAGGCAGTTGGGTGATTGGTTCAACCAACTCTTAATACTCGTCAGTGATTTGTGGCAAAATCATAACAATGTGTCATTTTAGGGACTGGTGAGGTGTCTCAGTGGGTAAAGGTGCTTCCTGCCAAGCTTGACTGCCTAAATTTGATTTCTGGGACCCATGTGGTAGAAAGAGAATTGACTCCTTTAAGTTGTCCTCTGATCTTCCACATGATGTCATGGAGGTGTGCCCCCCAAAATAAACAAATACATGAAAAGAGAATGTGTCGTTTTACTTTTACATGATTTAGCCAGAGATTACTTTCCATGTACTTATTTAGATTATTGTTTAGCTATTTTTGCAACCTCTAATAAAGATGTGGAGGAGAGTGACCCCAACTTAGCTACACAAAGCTGGTGGTTAATGCACGTTTTGCATTCACTTATGAGCTGTGGTTAAAGCTGATGATCCAGCAGGATGGAAACACAGACTTTGATCTCTCGTCTGGCTTGGCGACTGCCCAGAATCTGATCAATAATTCATTCAAAGAGAATCTGAGTTGTAAGAAAATCACTTCAGGTTATTGGACTGATTTCTCCATCAGTGGGTATTTAAACTCCATCTCAGTGTTGACATTAGCAGCTGTACTGGGTAAATACTCAAACCTCGGTGTCTTAATCTGGTAAAACTGTATCTCTTGCTCACACAGAGTGCCACAAGTTCAGGGTTCATACAGATCACTGGTTTGGGGGCACAGGCTCTTTCTGACTAGTTTGAAAATGTGCAGTGTAGGCTCCAAGTTTTTTTTTTTTTTATCTGACTCTCTGCACCTCACTAACATCAGTGCAAAGCACAGAGGCTGTCTCAGGGGGTATGGGTGGATTTGAACTTGAATCTGCCTGTGTCACTTCTGCTTATATTCAGTAACCCAAAATACAACCCTGCAATCAAAGCTAATGCCAGAAAGGCAGGGAAATGTCAGGAGACAAAGGAAACAGTTTTTGAATACTAGTAGTTTATACCATAGGTTATTTCCAGGTTATTACTGTGATAAACTACTCAGAGACGAACACTACTTTACTTCAAGTCTTTCTGTCACTGTTAATATGACTGTAATAATTTCTCCATATTCTTTTAAAACAAAAAAATTAGGCATATGGGTATTTTGTCGGCATGTATATCTATGAACCTCATGTAGGCCTTGGGCCTGTGGAGGTCAGAAAAGGCTGTCATATCCCCTGGAGCTGGAGATACTGGTGGTTGTGGCTACCTGATATGGTGCTCTGAAGAGCAGCAATTTCTCTTAACCAATGAGGAAGCTCTCCAACCTATCTCTTCCCTATCCTTGCCAAGAAGACTCCTGGTCCCTTAAATGTAGAAACTAATTTCTTCAACTATAAAATGACATCGGTCCCAAACAGTTGGTATTAGTCAGACTCCACGGTTGTGAATACCATTCGTAAGTGACAGTATTTGTATATATTCTGTTGTTATTATTATTATTATTATTTAAGTTTTTGTTTATTATCACTGTGTGATACGTATGATGTGTGTGTGTAGGTGTGTATGTGCCGTGGTGCCCATGTGGAGGTCAGGGGACAACTTACGGAGTTAGTTCTCTTCTTCCACCTTTATGCTGTGGCCTAGTTGGCTGAACTGTCTGTTTAATGCAACCTAGACATACCCAAGAAGGGATTGCCAGGACAGATTAGCCTGTGCATGCGTCTGTGAGGGATTTGTCTTGATTGCTAATTGATAAAGAAGACTGAGCCCACTGTGAGTGGCGCCATCCCCCAGGTGTGCTGGGCTGTATAAGAAAGCTAGCTAAGCGTGACCCTGGGAGTGAGCCAGCGAGCATTGCTTGCTTGAGGTTTCTGCTTCAGGTTCCTGCCCTGACTTCACTCGTGCTGGACTGTAATCTGTAAGCTGAAATAAGGCCTTTCCTCCTCTAAGTTGCCTTTGTTCACAGTGTTGTCACAGCAACAGACAAGAAACTACAACGCACGGGTTCTAGGGACGGAACTCAGGTTGTCAGGCTTACACGGCAAGCGCTTTTACCTGCTGAGCCATCTGGCCCGCCCTGGTTATTTTGAGAAGGAAATTTGGAAAAGTCTTGAATGTCTGACGTTCATTTTTAAGTGTCAAAACTTTTAGCTTTATTAGAAAATTTGAGAAATTACAAAAAGAGGTTGCTAATTTCCAAAATATCCACTCCTTCCCATTGCTCATTGATAAACCTTAAATTCATCCCGAGTCAGTATGGAGAGGGAATTATTCTCCAGTTACTTCCCAGCAATGAACACAGGTCATAACTTTACCAGTGTGGGCCACCAGTCATGCTGTCAGCCAAGAGCTGCCTTGTCTGTCCTAGTGTGGTCAGTCAGTGCCAGCAGAAGCCGAGAGCCTCGCAGCTCACGAGTGTTCTGTTATCAATGGTACAAGTAGTAGCGATCCGCAGGGTTGTCTGTTACCTATGCATCGTAAAAGGTGTGTCTCTGTAGAGCAGAAATAAAAGAAATGGCATTAAATTGTGAATATTATGCCGTCTTATGTATGAGTATGTGCGTGTGTGTCAGTGCATGTGTGAGTGTGACTACATGAGTGTGTGTGTGAGTGCCTGTGTGTGAGGGGGAGTGATGTGTGTGTGCGAGTGCATGTACGTGTGTGTGAGTGCGTGAGTGTGTGTGTGTGAGAATGTGTGTGAGTAAATGAGTGTGTGTGTGTGTGTGTGTAAGAGATGAGAGGCAGAGGTTGGATGAAGCAATAAGATCTGATCTGTCCCCTGGAACACTCCACTGAACTGGGTGTGTCTTACCAGGCCATTTAAAGAACAAGTGCTCAATAAACATCAGCCAGACACAAGAAGCAAGCTGCAGCCTAGGTGCGCGGCACTGCAATGGGAAAATGGGAAAGACTGCAATCGCAACGGTACAGACATTTCCTTCCCCTCCACCCCTCAACAACATAAATGCAGTCTTCTAAGTCCCCACCCTCCAAAAGATAAAAGTCAACATGCCAGTGCCAATGTATGGACCCAACAAAAGGCAGGGGCTTAAGTTTCAGATATCTTGTTCAGACTTTGAATTAACTGCTTTAGCTTTCACATCCTACTCCAGGCAGAACAGTTGTGTCCTATAAATCATGGGACCGTTATTTCTCATGGAAAAGGAACACTTTGCAGATATAGGTAGGACCTTGATGTGAGCGGGTTTTCAGGCCAGTGGGGTGGATGGATCAACTCAGTCTGGTCATGTGAGCTCTGAGAAGATGAAGGAAGAGAAATGTGTGTGGCCTCTGGAGGAATGGGATTCTCCCCAAGGAGGAACATCTTGCTGGTGCCTTGAACTTGACCCAGGCAGACTCCTTGCAGACTTATAATTCATGGAGCCCACAAAATGTAAGGCATGTTGTTGTAGCAGCAGCAGAAAACTAAAACAAAATCCTCTTTAAAAAAAAAATCTCACCTCTAGACCAAAGTTTGATTCCCAGCACCCACATACAGGCTCATAACTATTTGTAATTTCAGTTCCAGGGGAACTGAAATCTTTTGGTCTCCATGGTCACTGCACACACATGCTGAATACATATATATATATACACGCAGGCAAAGCACATCCATACACACAAAATAGTCTGCTCCAGTGTGAGTTTCTCCGGTATTACCATGTCGTTTTGTTCTTGAACATTAGATGGCGCTAAGCATCCATGTTTCTGGTGTTGTCAGCCAGGCTCTTCTAATTTAAAATAATTAGGGCCATATGATAGTCATTGAAATAGTTGTTTGGGAAAGTGTAAATCCCATTGTTATAGACTCAGAAAACCTGCCTGAGAGAAGCGATGATTGACAGCACGCCGGAGACCCAACAGGCTCTACTGATGAAAAACTCAGAGATTAAACTCATTTTCTGTCTGCTGTGTAGAGTTGTCTATAATCCTTCAAAATATGAAAATGTGAAGGATAGCTTCCCTTCAGAATCCCCGAGGACCATGAAGCCACTGAATGCAAGAAAGTGAATGAGAAATTAGGGAACGTCATCAAAGCGAGTTGAGATACCGGTGTTTGTTTTCTTAAACAGCATGTGTTTCAGTGTTTAAGAAGAGGCAGTAAAAAGCATCTTCATGTCTTTTCTTGAAAGTTATTCACGCCGTGTTTTTCTGTTACCGTTGAATAGCAACAAAGGCAGCATTGTTTATATTGCTCCGGTGGACAGGGTTGTATCGCCTTCCTGTTCCAAGACAAGGTCTCACTATGTAGCACGGGCTGGCCTGTAACTCACTCTGTAGACCAGGCTGACCTTGAACTCACGGAGATCCACCTGCCTCTGCCTCCGAGTGCTGGGATTAAAGGCATGCACCACCATGGGCAGCTTTGATGATATTTTAATAGTTTGTGTCTATGGTTTTGATGTTTGCTATTTAATAACATGATCTGTATATGGTATATTTCTAACCATACATGTATACTCAATTCTATTCGTTTACTAGAATGGGTGGTTGATAGCTCAGATTTGTGGCTTTTTGTATAATATAGCACTTTACTACTACGGGTCTCAGAGTAACAGAAGGAAAGGTGACCACGGAGAGAAGCATCTAGGAGATGTGAGCATCGATATCGTGGGTACTTTTGCTAACTTCCTTTTCTGAAGGAATGCTTCATGTACTCGCTTTCTTTTGGAAACAGTTGTGTGTGTTCATACACATACACACACACATATAAGTGCACATGTGTATACATCTGTGCAATGCCCGTGGAGGCCAGAAGAGGACATTGGATCCCATGGAGCTGGAGGTACAGGCAGTTGTGAGCTAACATGTGGGTGCTGAGAGCCAAATCCTGCTTCTCTGCAAAAGCAGTACATGCTCTAACTACAGAGCCCCCTCTGCAGCCCCAGTGTACTGTGTTCCGAGTACAAGGACACACATCTCCCGCTGAACTCGAAGGTAGAAAACACATTTCCACTCAGGACAACTGCAGACTCTCAGGGCTGAGAGACTGCTCAATTCTGAGACCATGGACTAGAAACATTCCTGTCTCCTTGTGTGGTAAAGAGCTTGTCTCTGCTAAGCACTGTTCAAGGGATTTGAAAGTCTTCTTTGTCACCGAAGGACCAACCCTAGGGAGCCATTCTCTTGTGTGGTAAGAAGAAACCAAGGCCATATGGGATATTTTGCAGTGATCACCTCAAGTCACTTGATCCTGACAATAATCCCCTTCCTCTTTGAGGCAAGGTCTCAGTCTGTAGCTCAGGCTAGCCTAGAATGAATAGAAATCTTCCCATTTCTGCCTCCCCAGTGCTGGGATTATAGGTATGAGCCAGAATGCTATCTTATCAGAATTAATTGTTTTCTATTTTCGTGAATTGGTGTAATTAAATGGTTAAAGAGAGGAAGCCATATGACAGAAAAGCAAGACAAGTTAGTAAGGGCCACACCTGTGCAGAAAGATATCCTTTACAGAAACAAGCTAGTCTCTAATATCTATATATCTATACCTATATGTATGTATATATGTGTGTGTATATGTGTATATGTGTATGTATGTATGTGTGTATGTATATATATGGAGAGACAGAGATGCGGGTACAAGTAGAGGCTGGAGGTTTATGTTGGGTGTCTTTCTCTATTGCTCTCCACCCTATTTTTTGAGACAGGGTCTCTCTGTGAACCTGGAGGACATTGATGTGGGGTAAGAGATGGTGTGTGGCAGGGGATGGAGTGAAGTAGGGCTGGTGGGCCCTGGGGTGCAGAGATCTAGGGAGTGAGACTAAGAAAGGCAGAAGACAAGTAGCTACGTGTGAATCTCATGCCATGACCCACAGAAGGACTCCCAAGTTCACTCACCAATACTGCCCTTGCTATAAGAACAGCTTAAAAACACTCAGAAGATGCCAACTGGTTAAGACATAAATAAAATAGAAGCACAGGTGCTGGCCATTATCATAGAGAACTGGGTAAGACCCTGTGGTGGGATGTTTTATTCTTGCAGGTTCTCTGCGTCTCTGTCTGGCCAGAAGGTGCTGCTCTAAGACAGTGAGCCACAGAAGACTAACTACCGCAGAAGTAACCGGCGCCAGGAGGGATAAAGATGTCAACTGTATCGGTAAGAATCAGGCACAAAGATCTTCATTATGAGGGAGGAGCTGGTTTCACCGTAGCATGTACCCACTGTAAATAGTTCGGCCAAATATGTAAACACGGAGCATTGCCTTGTGATATTTGTGGCCTCGTAAACAGTAGCCTGACTTTTCTTCTCATTAACACCCCTTTCTTCATACAGAGGCTTCTGTGCTGTGAATTTGGGGCAACAGAGAATGATCTGTGACTTTTTTTTTTTTTTTTTCCCTAACAGGGTATAGCGTACATGGAATGAAAACTAGAACTTAAAACCAGCAGACTTTTATTTTTATTTTTAACAAACACAGCTTTGCTTTACTGTATAAAATCCCATATGTTATAGGAACGAGCTTAGTGCATGCAGCAGGGACTAACAAAGGATCAGAGCCGGGAGTGCCGGCCTCGTTTTCAGAAAGTTGGGATTTCTTCTGATGGTGGCAAACAACACTCAAACAAATACTCCTTTTAAAGATGTCACACCATCACTCAAAATGTTAAACCCGATTATAAAAAGAATGTCTTTAAACTGAGCCGAAGTGTAATTGTATTCAGAATTACTCATTTCACTTTCAAAACTTAGAGCAGGGTAACTTTTTTTTTTTTTTAAGTGAAGATTTCTCTACCACAGGAAGCAAACTACATCAAACATTTTCAGTACGGGCCTACAGCTTACCCCAAGTTAACTCAGCAAACCGACCGAGAATAGACTGAGGGCTTATGTCGTCCAGCCTCCTTTTACATCCTGGACACCAACTTTCTGCCTTTGCAGTTTTAAAAGCAAATGGTAAAAGCAGATGTGTGGAATTTGTGGGCGCCCCTTTACTACCAGATTTTTCTAGGTGTATCAGTACGTGCTGAGTGTCTTCTCAGCATGTGGCAGGTAGAGGCAGGAGGATCAGAAGTTCAAGGCCAGCCTGGACTACATGAGATTCTGCCTTTAAAGAAACAAAAAGAAGAGAGAGAAGAGAGGAGAGAGGAAAGAGGAGGGGAGTGGAGAAGGAGAGGAAGGAGAAGGAATATTGGCCTGGTGTGTTTGGATCTAGCAAGCTCTTTCTGTGGAACACCCCAGAATACCTCATTTTTTCTGGAGGGTGGTAAATGCCAAACTCTGAATAGTACTCACTCCATTTTGACATGGTCATGTCAAAAAGCAGGGAGGAAGCATCAGTCAGATCTCAGGTGGTTTCCTTCAGTCGGAAATTATAAACATCTTCATGGTTCTGGAAAATCCTGACTCTTGCTCCTTATGAGAAAGCAAGCCAAGCGCTGAAGGGCTGGGCCGACTGGGGAAGTACTATGTGCTCTGTCTGAATCCCGTGTGGCAATCAAATGGCGGCAGCAGAGGTGAGAGAGGACAGCCCTGGGATTTGGACACTTCCTTGCAGTTTTTTATTCAGTGGAGATGGACAGTGGGAGGTGACTTGTCAACCAGACTTCTCTCTCCTCACAGTTTTGAGGAAAGACAGGAGGGGTGGGAGATGTATCTTGAGAATATGTGTATTTGACTTTTAGTTATGTGAGTGAATACTTCTAGTTTTAAGTCTGTGAAGTACCAGGCAAAACCCTTGTAGATTTGCCAACATCCATTTAGAATTTTGATGAGACTTTACTGCAACATTTTTTTTTTTTCAAATCAAAGTCAGAGAAGTAATTTGTTCTTTTTGTTCATGTGTCTTGAGGATCTTGTCCTAGAACTCACTATGTAGCTGGGGTCTTGAACTGCTAACCTCTAATCTTGTGGTGGCTTGCCCGTCTACAGCCTATCCCTATCTCCATCCCGGGTTATAGGAGTCTGGAAAGGTAGAGAATCTTACTGATTTAAAAAAAAATTATGGAGAAGACACAGCACAATAATTTACGAGCAGACCTATATAGAATACAACTGCCTGCCTTATTGTCCAGCACGGTGAGTGGATCAAAGAAATGGGAAGTATACGAGTGTCTATCAAGTGGTTAGCATTTATAGAATATATGTGAATACCATTCAGCCATGAAACAGATGTTGTGCCATGGATGGAAGAGGAGATCATTATGATACATGAAAAAAAAAAATCCAAGCAAAGGATGACATAGGTTTGTACACGAGTGACCCATGGAATCTTGAGAGTCTGCTCTCTCAGACCCTGAGAGTACACTGGTGGTCACCAGAAGCTGCAGAGAATAGAGGAGAAGGCTAGGGAGAGGGTGGTCGACAGGTACTAACTTATAGGAGGCAGGAGTTTTGGTGTGCTTGCGCACAGTAGGGCGACTACAGATGAGAAGAAGGTAGTGTCCATTTCACAGAAAGCCGGAAGAAAGGATTGTAATGGCTTTTATCACAAGGAAATGAGAACCGAAGAGAGGGATGTGCTTAATCTGATTTAAATATCACACGGGGTGATGGTTAGTTTTAAATGTCTACTTGCTACAACCTAAGAGTCACCTAGGAAGGGCCTGAATGAGGGGACTGCCTAGATCAGCTTGGCCTGTTGGCATGCATGCCCATAGGGATGGCCTTGACTGTTAATCGACACAGGAAAATCCAGGCTATTGTGCACAGCACCATTTCCTGGACAAGGATAGGGTCCTGAACTGTATAGGACAGGAGGAAGCTGGATGACCACCAGCAGGCAGTGTGGGTGCATTCTGTCCGCTCTTGACTGTATGTGTTGTGACGGGCCACTTGTGATCTTGGTTTTCTCTGAGACGATGGGCTGTGACCTGAGATTATAATTCAAGCAAGCCCCTCCTCCCTGATGCTGCGGTTCCCCAGGCTATTTGTCATGGCAACAGAGGCGAAACTAGAACGTGGGATATGTACATTTCAAAACATTACCTGGCTCTGCATTGATACAAATAATTGTTGTGTTTCTGAGTAGTAGCTGAAACAGTAGACTGTGAAACAAGGTTGGGTGCAGGCAGTCACATTTCCTGTGTCCCCACTTCTCTTCTGGCAGAGCCAGGGACAGGTAGGACAGCCAGAAGGGGCAGTAGGCAAGTATGCCTGTAACATCATGCCTTTTCTCATCATGAAATCGCTGTGTTTGGGTCCAGACAAATGGTCAAAATCCTCCAGCACTAGTTTACCACATCCACAGAGCAGTGCAGGCCATATAAGGGATAAAAGTGGTAGTACCTCTTTAAAGAAAGCACACTGTAAACTGTGACTTCCTCATCACTTTTGATAGAAGCTTTTGTTTATTTGTCATCTGTCTCTAAACAAAACGAAATCTGAGCCAGTGAAGATGAGGGTGGGAATCTTGTCTAAATAGTACAGCTGTTCTTGAATTTCCACCGGGGTGGTAGCAGCATGCCTCTTCATGACAGTTGGCGCAAGCCTGTCTCCCGTAACTCAGAGTCCTGTAACTGCATTTACAGGACCCAGGGAAGAATGGCAATTCGGAATCTATCATGGGGATGTGGGATGACTTTTGATTATGTGGTAAAAGCTAAACACTGGGAATTGAAAAGACTCAATTGTACAATACATTGACCGCAATTCATAGCATAGTCTCGCAGAAAACACTCAGAAGAGTGGCCACAAAGTGTTGTCACCATAGAAATGGTAACTGTGAGGTGATGCCTATGGACCTTGCTGGCTTGGTCATGTCACCATGCACATGTACTTCCAAGCACTATGTCGGCCATGAAACACATACATTTTCCTGTCAGTTAAAAAGAAAAGTTAAAAACCAGCAGCTAATTTCCTTCCGTCCCCTCCCTATTTTAATATATTCTTTGATTTTTCTTTTTTAACTCATTATTCTTTCACAATCTCTGTCTTTCTCTTTCTCACACACACACATGCACACAGAACACACACATGCACACATGTGAGCATGCACACACACACACATGCACACAGAACACACACATGCACACATGTGAGCATGCACACACACACACACATGCACACAGAACACACACATGCACACATGTGAGCATGCACACACACACATGCACACATGTGAGCATGCACACACACACACATGCACACAGAACACACACATGCACACATGTGAGCATGCACACACACACACACATGCACACAGAACACACACATGCACACATGTGAGCATGCACACACACACACATGCACACAGAACACACACATGCACACATGTGAGCATGCACACACACACACATGCACACATGTGAGCATGCACACACACACACACACACACACACATGCACACAGAACACACACATACATGTTGAAAAATGCTCTCAGCGAATTTAAGAGTGCCATTGATGGCATATATATGGCGAAAGGAATCAAACATGAGAAAGAATTTGTACAGACTCTGAAAATACACAGATGGAGGGAAAACTGGAAAGGAATGAAGGAAGCTTATGGGAACCTGGGGTACTATTAAAGAAGCAAATATTGAGGTTATCCAAATAACATCAGGATTGATTTGAGAGTGCCAAAGCGTTAGAAAGCATTTCCAAAGAAATGATACCTAACAGCGAGGAAGGTTACAAACGTCCAGGTAGAGGATAGTCAAAGCTCACCAGTTTTTAACTCAGTTTAAGTCTGTTTTAAAGCATAATCGAGCTCTCATGGGGGAAAGATGAAGAGAAAGGAAACTTGTGCCGACCCAGTCCACATAGCCAAAGCCACACCCTTCAGAGGAATCTCATGGGCCAGGAGGGAGAGACTCCAGATTTTTTTTTTTTTCAGTATAAAAAAGGGCAAAAATCAGCCAAGAGCCTTATATTAAAAAAAAAAAAATCCCTTCCAATTGAGAGACAGTTTCCTAGAAAAATGAAAGAGACTATGCCATGCCTCTGTTTGGTCTGCTCTACCGGCAATGCTAAAGGAAGACCTTGCACTAAAAAGGGGAGAGAGAATGGCAGTAAGGAGACTGCCCAGGAAGGTATGTAGGAGACTCACTGGTAAGAATAATTACACAAATTTGGAATGCAGTAATATGTGTGGTATATAAACTACTTAACATTTGGCATGAACACTGAGAAGGAAAATAGTGAAAGATAATATTGGTAATGGTATACATTGCCTATATGATAGTCAGCACAGAAATAAGGAAAAGGGACACCAAAGACTCTGTGTCAAGGAAAGTGAACGGCGTTGGGGAGCTTGATATCAGTGAATCTTCTCTTGTTCTTTGGTTTGTCCCTGTCTGGTCTATACTGTCATGTGACATTTGTATTATCACAAATGGACTTTTGTCATACTCAAAAAATACTTTAGGTAAGCCTGATAGTGGCCATAAAGCAGAGTATCTATAACAAATATAACAAACATCCTGAGAATAAAACACCAGTAGAGTATAAACCCCCACTAAGTAAAACTGTAAGAGAAGGAGAGAAACAATATTAGAAAACCAAGTTACATAAAGTTGATTGTAAGACCTTTACTGTCAATAATTACCTTAAACATAAGTGGATCAAATTCTTCTGTTTAAAGACATAGAATGACTGAGTGGGTAAACAATAACACCCAACTATATGTTACAAAAAACTTACAGGACCTTTGAAGATATACACAACAAAATGATTATCAATAATAATACAATAAAATAGACCTCATATAAAGGGTAAAAATAGATAAAGTATGTTGTTACATAATACTAAACTCGCAAATTTAGCAAGAAGAAATAGCAATCCTAAACATATATGAACCCCATATTTAGGAACTAAATATATAAGGAAAAGTAATAATAGACCCAAAGAGATAAATATGCTCTAATACTTTTAGCAGTGGACAGATTATCCAACTAGGAAGGCTGCAAAGAAACAGGACAGTGAGATTTCCTCTTAGACACAGTAAGCCTAACACATTTACAGAACATTCCATTCAATAGCTGTCTCATATACATACTTCTAATCATTACAGGGACCATTCTATAGGATACATGCTGTGTTGGGCACAAAACAAGCCTGATAAAACTCTAAAAAACTGAAGCCGTCTCCAGTATCTTGTCATCCAGAATGCAATGCAGAATGAATGACTACATCTCCAGCTCCAGATGATCTCTCTCTGATGTCTTCTAATCCCTAAGCCTACTGAGGACTAAGGAGGAGACTGTGTGACCTGTTGAGCTGCGTGAGTCACATGTGGGCTCCAGGCTGCGGCTCTCATGAGGCCCCGCCCAGGCTGGGGCGGCTTTTCATGGATGGCACTGCCTGCCAGCCATTCATGCTCCTGTAAGCAACCCCTCACCACACTCTGGGGACACCTCGCCTGCACTCTGCGAGCGACCCCCGTAAACTCATTGGTTTTCTAACTCGAACTTGGGTGGAATTGTTTGCTTGGTTCATTGTGGTGCCCTCTCTGAGGTGAGCAGATGTCTACGTCTCCCTGGGGGAAATGCCTCACACAACAGCTGCTTTTCTAGAACAGGAACTACAAGGAGGGGAGGAAAGATTCGGCGAGGGGAGGGCTGACACGTTCTGATCCAATGGGAGTTTCCCAGTAGCATGGCCCATCGATGTCATAGCTAAGCGAGGCAAGGGGCACAGACGCGCCCTGCAAATGGGCTGCTTCCTGAGAAGGCTTGCAATCTTGGGCGGGCGGAGACGGTTACTTTGGCTCATAGCGACTCACGGAGAAGGTCTTTATCAACACAGTGGCAACCAGAGCTCACTGTGGAGGTGGGAACGGGCCTCAGTCCCAGGGGCTGTCTGAATGCTGAGCTCTGCTTTCTACAGCATGATGTCACCACGCTATTCAATCTCTCCCTGCTCCAATCTCAGGCTTTGCATGTCTATCCACATAGCAACCGCACCTCCCATGTGTATGTCTTTAAGATTTATTTTTATCTTTGATTATGTGTTATCTGTGTGGGGATATGCGCAGGAACACAGATGATTGTAGAGGCCAGGAGAAGCCATCAGATACCCTGGACCTGGAGTTATTGGCTATTGTGAGCCACCTAATGCAGGGACTGGGAACCCAGGCCAGCTCTTCTGGAAGAGCAGAAAGTGCTCTAAATGGCTGCTCAGTCTGTCCTGCCCCTTCTCCTATTTTTAAAGGTTACACAAGTCTCTTATCTATCACAGAAGAGCATCCACTCTAAGGAGCATTAAAGGGAACCATGTACACACTGCAGGACTAATACTGTAAGAAAGCGGTGAATATTTGTTCAATATTAACAAACTGGCCTGGCATCAGAATTGACTTTCCCTTATGAATGAATTATATGAATGAATTCCCTTATTGACCTTCCCTTATATGAATGAATTCACAGACATGTGGGAGACCAGTACTTGCATAGTAGGTACTGATTTGTTCATATGCTTGTTCTTGCTTTATAGCTTTTATTAACCTGGTACACATGCTATGTAGCCCAGACTAGCCTTGAACTCATGGCAGTTCTCCCGCCTCAGCCTTCACAGTGCTGGGATAACAAGTGTAAGCCACTATGATGGTTATTCTTGGCTATCCACTCGACTGGATCTATAGTTAACTAAGCTCAGATGCTGGATACACCTGTAACAGTGGTTTAAAGTGGGAAGTCCCTCCCTAACCGTGGCCAGCAGCTTCCGGTGGCAGCTGGGCAGAGGGCATTCTGAGGAGTGGACGCACTGCTTTCACGAATCTCTGGTGAGTTCCTTTACTCCGATGCTGTCCCCCACCACTGTTGCTGCATTTGCTTTGCTGACACCAGAGCCCAGCTTCTTTGGGCTCCTAATGTGGACCGAAGACCAGTGGCCCCCTGGGATCCTCCAGGTTCTCAGCATGAGCTTGGGATGACCGAGGCCTCCTGTTTTGTGGACTGAATAGCTACTGGGTTCTCAGCTCCACCGGTATGAAGACGCCATTGTTGGACCCAGCCAACATAAATGGCAATGTAGTAAATGCCCTTTGCCTCATCCTGTAGGCTCTGTTCCTTAGAGAACTCTGGCTGATGCCGCCACCCTGCTCAGCCTGAATCTTCTTCCTGTGAGAATTTCAGAGGGTGGACTACTCACAGGAACGAGACTTTGATGAATTTCTATGGGTGAAAAAGAAGTTAACCGAAGCCTTGAAGACACATAGACTGGAGAGACAAGCTAACTTCAGGGGACGTCCGTCCACTTGTCCCACAGGCAGAAGGCTGGGCTCTGGAGCTAGGAGGTCTGCTTGTGACATCTGTCACTTCCTGGCTCCATCAACCTGTTACCTTACGCAAGTCTCTAACCCAGTCTGAATCTCCATCCTTCGTCCCTGAAGTTGAGATTGGGGTGCTTTACCCAAACAGGTGCTGTGACACTCAAGTGCAATCCTGTGGAAATCTCCCATGGTGCTTAGGAAGGTCCCCTGCACGTGGACGCCATCCTTTCATGTTTAATACAACCAGACGCCACTGACTTCCCAGAATGCTAGTTGGCCCGATGCAGCAGTTGTATGTAAAGAAGACTCCGGATTTATGCTTTCCCTGGTCTGAAGCCAGGTTACCACGGCACTAGACGTGTCACAGGAATGTGCCAGGACCAGGTAGGATTCTCAGCTCAGCCATGGCCTCCTCAGGAAAGCAATTTCTTCTTGCCTGGAACAGTATTTTACAATTGGATCAGACTGAGGCCTCCGCCACAGCTGGGACCCAGGGAGGTTAGCTAACCTGAGCATCACCTGGAGTAGGCGATCTGTGCAGGTGGGTCTCCTTTCCCTCGTTTGCTCTGTGGACGTTCTTTGAGCTCTTTGGAATCCTAAGGTGGTCTTACAGAACCCACCTGCAGTTCTTCAAGCGCTCTGTCCAAGACTGATGGACGTTCCACAAATCGCTGTTTTTCAGTTCCCTGTTGCTAAATCATCACAGTATCGTCATCAGAGCTGGGGCTCAGACAGGGCACACTTATGTCACAAGGCCGGCTCCAGGGACTAATAGCTCTGGTTTTAGGCCAGTCTGGAACAAACCCCGCAAGACCCCCAGTAAACTATTGTGGTAACCAGGCACTCCTGGGAGCCATTGCAGCAGCCTGCGTTCAACTCTGTGAGTCTCTAAGCACACAAGAAAACAATCCTGAATTAGATGTGTTCTTATAATCTAGGGAAGGCCTTTAAAAATGTTGGAACAAACCGTGTCCCAAATTGGTTCCGTAATTAAGGTATGCAGATCTCGGCTTGGAAGATCCCTCACGTTGGCTTTAAGGGCCTCTGTAAGTGAGCAGATAATTGCATATAGGAGCTGCAGGGCCGTTAGAGCAGCTTAATCTACAGAAAGCTTCGGATATTAGGGGCTTCTGGGACTCTGCTTCTACAGTAATGTCTCATCTGCAGATATTACCCCATATGTGTGCTTTTCCCCATTATATTTTTTTCAGAGCTGGGGAGCTCACATTTGGGTACGATTTTGTAACAGGATGGATAGGTACCCAAAAGATACTTTGATAGCCATGAAAGGTAAAACATAATGAGAAAACTGCTTAAGATTTCCAGGGTACAATTCTCATGACCTGTTAAACCTGTATGTGGTGGGGAGGCAACAGCCTGAGGGTCCCAGAGAGGGGGACGTTACATTTTGTTTAGCCTCAACCGTGGGGACAGACACTGTTTTAACTCCTTTATCTTACCCTTAGTAAGTCAGGAGAGCAGCAGGTCCAACATCCAAAATGGGCCTCGGAGTTTCATCTTCTCGGGGATTTTGGTGGCGAACAGGTCAAAATGAGACTATAGCTCAGAGAGAAACAGCAAGGGCAAGCTGTGTGGCCAGTCAACCTGCAGTCTACCAGATAAAAGCATCTCACTCCAGTTGTGATAAATATTGGGGACTGGGGAGTTGGCTCAGTTTGTAAAGTGTCCTCCAAGCACGAGGACCTGAGTTTGGGTTTCCCAGCACCATGCACAAAGCAGGGCACGTGTGTTCGCCATCCAATGCCGAGGCGGAGGCAGGCAGGTCTTTGGAGATTACTGTCCAGGCAACCTAGCTGAGTTAGTAGGCTCCAGGTCTGGAATGAAACCCTGTCTCAAAAAATAAGGCAGCTGGGACATCTGGGTGGCTTTTGGGGGGAATGCCTGACTAGTGGAGTGGATCTCTGGAAGCCGCATCAAGGTGGAAGGAGAGAACCGATATGCACACTCACATCGCTCACACACATTAGCAATCTTAAATAAAAACGCTCAACTGAGGAAGACACTTGGCATTGACCTCTGACCTCCACATGTATGCTGACACACATGCATGTGCATCTACATATACAGACACACACAGCCGAGCAAGTATATGCACAATCCCAATGCCCACCCCCCACCCCAGTAATTCTCAAACAACTGACAGATAAAACCAAATTGCCATAAGTAGTGATAGAGTTACTGGGGATAGAAGCTCCTTCATGGTACTGGAAGTAGTTAAGGAAGGAAGGGTAGCTGTTACTGTTTTGTTAGTGTCTGCTGTGTTCAAGCCCTCCCCTGCCCGTGTTCAAGCACCCCCTGCCCTTAGTATTTTACCTCTTTCCTAATGGACCACATACAAAGGCCTGGCTTCAACCCCCACTTCTAGCCCGTCGTGATATTAACAAAGCCTTTGCTTTTTAACATAATGGAGGAAGGGCTTAGTAAAACAAAGGACATCATAATTTATTGTTTTGAGATTATTGATTCAATAAATTAACAATAATTTCCATGTAGGCTAGGAAACCTGGTGCCATAGAAGTTTATTTATTCCTATTTTAGCTAGCATTGATTGGCGTATTCATATTGTCCCAGGGCACCACACTCAGGCTGTCAGGTGAATTGTTCTCTACTGCCCAGGAGACAGTAAAATAAGCATTCAACAGTGGCTCCCTTAAAAACCAGAAACAGCTCCCACCACCCCTTCAGAACATCAGGGATAGTTCAGATAGTGCTTTTAGTCCTTGTTGTATGTACGTTGGTCCTTGCTCCCTGAAAACATTCCAAGGACAAAAGTTTTAAGAGCGTCTCGCAATTGTTAGCAAACAGGATCCGATAGCAGGATTCACAGGGTCTGAATAGACACATTTTGGGGGGCTTGCCTTTAATGTGCCGTTTCTATGTTGCATATCAGAGCAAGTTGAATTTAGTCATCTGGATTTTTTCCCCATGTTTCAGAAGTTCTGTCCCTGCAGTGGTACAGTGGAGAATGGATTCTCAAGGAGGATGCATTGCAAGGCTGTTCATAACCTGGATAAACAGGTATTTCTTTTGTGTTCAGATAGAGCTGATTAGTTGAAAGAAACTGCTGGCAGCAGAACAGTGGATGCTGGAGACACACCCTTGCCGTCCTTCTGAGCAAACCGACTTGATGAGGTGGTCTTCTGTTTGTGTGTAGTCACCATTGGCTCTGTGACACCCGAGTAGCATGTTTCTTTGTTTTCTTCTAAGTTTAATGCTGTGTTTTCCGATGCCATCTCTTTCCTTTCCTGCCACCAAGAAATCTCCACATTGAACCGTGATTTAGAATGGGGCGTTTGTGGTAATTAATAAGACGAAATGAAATAAAAGGCAGCAAAGCTCTTAGTAACCAATGGCTTACGATGCACACGGGCTTTAACGGTTGCTGGCGGTAAATTGTGTCTCAGAATGCAACTCAGGAATTTGAAGTTGTCAGATTAACTGCTGTATTTACTGGTCTGTTTGATTAGGTGAGTGTAATTTATAGTCCCTCTTGGAGACCTAAATAGCAACCATTTCCTACCAAAACAGTGCCGAGAACAAAGGCCCCATTCACAGGGCAGTGGGCATTGCTCCGTGGGCCTCCGCATCTGAAGCACCATGGTTACCAAACACCTTCTTCTAAAGGTGCAGCTAGTTTTTAAAGAGTATATGGAGCAGGCACACACCAAGTCTCACCAGCATCACATGGAGTGGGGTTTTACTTTTATTCTTTTGGTACTGCCGTTATTTCCAGGGATCTAGTGGAAAATGAGTGGTCGTTTCTGAAGGATGTCAGACAAGAGAAAAGCCATGTTGGTGGATGTTGTCTTGTCTCAACCTTGTAACTACTTGTAAACAACTACTTGTAAACAGTAGTTGCGAGGATGTGATGCCTGTGTTTTGAGTCAAGGAGCACTGTTTTGAGATGCTCCATAGGCCGGCTTCCACTGGGGACCTGGAGCTCAGGATGTCCCACCTCCCACCTGGGAGTACTATAGCCTACATTTTAGAATCAATCGACTAATAGTTACCAGGGGTGTACATACAGGCTTGTGTATATATAGAGGCCAGAGGACAACTGCAACTGTCATTTGTCAGGTGCTCTTTTGTTTTTTGAAGACAGGGTCTCTCATGGCCTGGAGCTTGCTAAGTAAGTCAGGCTGGCCAGTGAGCACCAGGGATCTGCTTGTCCTGGTGCTGGGATTACAAGTGTGTGCCACCTTTCCTGGCTTTTAAAAATGTGGGTTCTGAGTATAGAAACTGTCCTGGATGTTTATGTCAACTTGGCACAAGCTTGAGTTATTTGAGAGGAGGGAGCCCCAACTGAGAAAATGCCTCCATAAGACTGGGCTGTAGGCAAGCCTGTAGGGCATTTTCTTAATAACTTGATTGGTGGGGGAAGTCCCAGACCATTGAGGGTGGTACCATCCCTGCCAGTTGGTTCTGGGTTCTATAAGAAAGCAGACTGAGCAAGCCATGGAGAGCAAGCCAGTCAGCAGCACCCCTCCGTGCCCTCTGCATCCGCTCCTGCCTCTGGGTCCTGCCCTGTTTGAGTTCCTGCCCTGACTTCCTTTGACAATGAACAGTGGTGTGGAAGTGTAAGCCAAATAAACCCTTTCCTCCACAGCTTATTTGGGTAACCCTAAGACAGATCTCAGGTACTCCCTCACACTTTGCAAGCATTTTACTGACTGAACCACCTCCCTAGCTCCAACAGCTTACGTTTTAGAGTTGGATGTTGCCTTGGCATTGCTGGTTTCAGTGGCCTCACGGAGGAAGAAAAAGGGGCTGCCTCTTGGAGAAGATGATCCTTAAGGTGACTGAAAGATGGGGACTGTGCAGGAATACCTAAAGATCGGGCAAGATGGGGCTGGGACAGGAATACCTAATGGTGGCAGGAATACCAGCTGCAGTGATTGCATGAACAAAAGGTTGGGAAACACAGCCCCCTCCTCTCCTCAGCATCCCTGACTCCCCCCCTCCACTCCCAAGAAAGCTCTAGTCTTTAGCCATTTAGTGTACGTTTGGACTTTAATGAGACCAAGAGGAAGGAGGCAGCTGCTTCCCCTGCACTGCCTGTACCAGGCTAAATAGTTCTCTTTTTATCCCGCAATCCTGGCACTGTAAGCTCTGAAGGCATCTGACCTGAGAGGTCAGCGAAGGTGCCCAGGTCAGCTGGGCGCTGACTGACAGGTCAGATCTGCATCCGGGCCCCGCAGCACATCTCTGAGTGCATACATTTTACACCTTTCCTCTGTTTATCAGCTTTTCCCAGGCATTCACTCAAGAGTTCACATTCCTTGGAAACTCATTTGTTGAGAGAAGTCAGCCACACAGACACACGGATCGGATCATATTATAGAAGGAGTTTTCGAAGGGTGACTATGTGACAGCTTCACCTCCTGATTATCTGGGAAACAGTGGCGTTGGGTGTTTACACTCAAGAGCGTCCTTCAAGGGTGGTGGGAGCCATGAAAAGTTATACAACGGAAGTTTCCAGAATGAGATAAGCACACTCCAGCCTCCCCCAGCCAGCTGCCCCCTCCGGCAGCTATTTCCCCTTGGAGTGGCTTCAGAGGGAGATAGGTGGACAAGGCACACGCTCTTATAGTTGCACATGCCAGGAAAGCAAACCACTTCACTCCCGATCCTCAAACTGATGGCGGCCTCTAGTCTGGTGGTCTGTGGGACAGTTAGGGCGCTTCCCAGAACTCCAACCTATCTTTTCTTTTACTTTGGGAGACGAAGTCTCCACTGCCCTCGAGCTCACAGGCCCCTTGCCTTAGCCTCTGGTGCTGCGGTACCCATACGTGTCTGTCTGTCTCTAACCCATGCTTGCAACTCTCTCGTCAGCTCTTCAGTGGGGTAGAATGGAAGGTTAGTGTATTAGGTGAGCTTGAACTGATTTGACTCTCTCCCTTAAAAAAAAAAAAACACACAAGGAAAAGAGTCATGTGAGTGTCTGCAAGTGCTGGAGATCACTACCCACATCCTTTAGAAATTCTGATTATGGAGTCTATTTGGGGCCCAGGGACCTGTTTGTGGCAAATGCTCCAGGTGCTCCTGCTCTTCAGGAAACTGGGAATTACTCTGAACAATGTTTATACAAGAGTGATCCTCCTGAACTCACTATGATTAAACATAAACAAAGCACTGCCATCCACTGAGCATCAACCAACGAGGGAGAAGTTGGGCCCACACTGTGTGTCATTTTCTAAGCCACTTTATTACAAGGAGTGAGAACAGTATAAAAAGTAGCCAGAGGCAGGCAAGGTGGCTCGGCAGGTAGAGGTGCTTGCTGCCAGGCCTGACGCCTTGAGTTCAATCCCTGGACCTACATGGTGGAAGACAGAACCGAATTAAAAGTCGTCCTTTGACTTTCACGTGCTTGCCGTGGCACATATAACACATACCACACATGCACACACAGGGGCACACATGTAGTGCAGACTTTTTGTGCCATTTTGCCTTGTTTTTTGGCATGTTTTATCTTAATGGTCTTTGGCTTGTTTATTTTGATTTCTGTTTTTGCAGGTTTTGTGTGTATGTTTCATGTGTGTGTGTGTGTATGTGTGTGTGTGTGTATGTGTGTGTGTGTATGTGTTTGTTAGAGATGGGGGATGGAGAAAAAATCTGGTGGATAGTGTTGTGGAAGTTTATTTTTTGCTGTGTTTAAAATATTGTTTCCTGCGCTGTTACATGAGGGGCTGCTTAGGTCTTGGCATTTTGCACTGTCTGCAGGTGTTGGATTTATATGGGGGATGTTTGATTGCTGGTGATCTGCATCTGCTATCAGTAGAACACCTGAGGAGTTCTGAATCAATAAAAACACCTGAACCCGGATGCCTGGGGTTCTGTTGTCCAGTATAGCGCTGGCTGGAATGGTGGTTCCCTCTGTTGAGGTCTGGCAGGATTTGCACCTATGAAAAATGCCTCTGTTTCTTCCTTGCTGAGCCCACACTGTGGCTAACTACTCCAGTATAGGTAGGGAGTTGGGGAGATCTGGGAGGAACTGGGGGAGGTGAAACATGATGAAAATATATTTATGATTTTTTTTAACATTTCAATTAAAAACATAAAGTAGACACACTGGACTTTAAAATTGGGTCTCCAGGATACTATGCTAACATAAGTACTAGCCATTACATTGTGGTAGAAAAAAAAATTGTGGGTGAATTCTAGTATTTTCCTTTCATTATAAAGTGAAATAAATCTGGTATCGATTCTTAACTGAAGGAAAATAAATTCAGTGTCTTCAGAATAAAATTTTATTCCCTGCTTGCAACAGGTAGGTGGTTATCTGGGTCTGTAGCATATGCTATGTATCCACACAAGCCACTAAAAATCAAAACTCAGGTGAAGTATAAAAATATGTTTGTCTTGGCCTGTCAGTGGTTGAGAGTGTATATAGTTCTTCCAGAGGACCGAAGTTCAGTTCTTAGCACCCACATCGGGCAGCTCACAGCTGCCTGTAAATTCAGCTCTAGGAGATCCAACACTCTGGTCTCTGAGGGCGCTGGCACTCCACAAGAACATACCCACCCACCAGGGAGGCGCACACACACATAGTTAAACACCCCTCACTCCCTTCTTGGTTTTTTGAGACAGAGTTTCTCTGTTGTAATTCTGGCTGTTCTGGAACTCACTCTGTAGACCAGGGTGGCCTTGAACTCACAGAGATTCTTCTGCCTCTGCCTCCTGAGTGCTCGGATTAAAGGCATGGGCCACTACCACCTGACTTAAATCTTAAAACATGATTTTCCATTAATGATTTTAAAACTAATTCGGAGCAATAGTTCACTGGGGTTCCCTACTTTATTATTCTCCATATTATTATTATCATCATCATCATCATCATCATTATAATTTATATGTGTATGGGTATCATAATACAACATAGGCGTACAATGCCCTTGCGGGGGTCAGAAAGGTCATCATATCTTCTGGAACTGGAGTTACAGATGTTTGCGAGCCACCATGTGGGTGCTGGTAATTGAATGTAGGTCATCTTTAAAAGCCACAAGTGCTCTTAACTGAACCACCTTTCCAGTTCCTGAAGCCCAAGTTAGGGGCAAATCTGTTCTTAGCATTCTGGGGCTTTGAGGGAGGGGAGGAGTATTTTCTACAGGGTTTTCTAAGCTCTGACCAGTACCATCCAGCTGACCCAGAACATCCCTACGATAGCATCCCTGGGATATGAGATGAGCGTTCATGGCCTTGGGATACCGAGGAGCTGACACATGAGAGTCAGTGCTTTGGTAATACTGGGAATAGAATTCGCAGAACCAAGTTTGCTAACCTGTGCCATCATCCCGTGTCAGAACACAGTTAAGAATGGAGTCACGTGAGGGGAATTCTGAGCACTTGCGAGAACACGCCAAGAAACCAAGACAAGAGTCTTGTGACCTCAGTTTCTTAAGAAAACAAAGATTTGTTCTTGGAATGTCTTTTGTGTCCCTTCCAGGCGTAGTGGGTAGAAGTAAGTTTACTTCAGATTACTAATTATAATTGGTTATTGTTATTTGTTTACACGCCTCTGTGGAAAAACATGTTTTTGCCATGTGCAGCTTGTCTTTGTGATTATACACAGCCTGAACTCGTGAGAACTGTACTCAGGTGACTCTTCTTAACCCTCGGGGTATACACTGTCTGATGCTCTGAATAAAGTTGGCTGTTGCCTGAGACTTCAGTCCGTCTCATTTTTAGGCTCCATTCTCCCAGATTCCACTGTCTCTAGAGCAGTCAACTATCCTGAATGGAGATGGGCTTGATCAAGACATAATATACGAGTGTACAAAACTCTCAAGCAATAAAGAAAACCTTTGCAGTGGTTTTCCCCAAAGATGACAGTTCAACGCAGTGCCTGCCACTCACTAGACCTAGATAAAAGGTTCACAGTTGGACATCTGTATCATGTGTTTCCATGGAATCTGTAGTCTCTGTCATGCCACCAGAAGTCATTGCAAATTTCACAAAGCATGTAGAATCTGTGGGTGGAAATGGGAGAGAAGGTGGATGCCCAACTGAAAAAGTATGCAGATCCTTTCAGAATTGGGCCCCATCATCACGGAGAACTCCTTTGGCACACAGGTCACCTCCGGGTGCAGTGACAGAGACCTGAATGGGAAGGCTCACAGGTTCCCATTGAGCATGCTCCACACAGGGTTGCCTACAAGTGGACACTCAGGGAAGTGGACTGGTCTTAGCACCTTGTTATTAAGCCACTCATCTCATCCAGAGCCTGTAATTTCAGCCTGGGCTTCTTGTCATCAATGGACGACTCACAGAGACAACGAAGCTCCACTCAGTGAGCTCTTGACTTCATCTGCCGTGATTGCAGGAGTGGAGAAATGTGCCACGCTTTTTAGAGCAAACAGGCTTCTTTCCACGGTGGCCAGAGAGCATTGTTAGGCAGAGAAAACACAGTATCCCCCTTTCACAGTGAGAGATCAACGCTCGCAAAGACTTTAACATGTACTTCCGTACGTGCCGGAGCCCAGGCTGAGGCACGGCAGTTCCAATCTACTTAGTTAGGTCATAGTTTCCATCCTGGGTGACTTCATCCCTATTAAAATAGAATTAATAGAATTCCACATTATATCGACGGTAGGGATTATAAGAAATTCAAAGACATATCGTGTTCAACACGCTAAATGATTGTGACACCGAGCTGTGAAAATTACACTTCCTTGGCAAGTTCTTCTTGGGTGTTATTTGATAAAAAGTTTTGTCCCAACTTTCCAGGAGGGTGAAAGGGAAGGTTGCCATGCGGGCTGGGATGTAAATTCCACACCATGCTGCACTGAGCCTTGTCTTTTGAAAATATATGTAATAATATATATATATTATATAAGCCTTAAGCTAGACCAGAAGCATGCCTTGAGTTCTTTACTGGCCTTACTGTCTACCTCCTGCTGGGTCTGCTTCATTAGTTTTTGGACATTGGTGTGGTGTTGTGCTGACATATCTGAAGTTTGGATAGAGTTCAGTCTTAAGACATTAGGAAGAATTCCATTCTGTCCAGAGAGTGCCTGACGTTAGCTTTGAGAGCGTACTCCACGGTGATTTGAGAATGTACCACCTGCTTTGGCTGCTTGCTGTCTTAGGAACTAGGGTTGGCTAGTTGGTTTACAGAGAAACTATCCACCAGGGACAAAGTTGTGGTCATAAAAGGAGGGAAGGCACATTGTTGTGTTGGAAGACTAGGAGCTTGTAGAACATACTTTTGTCTGCTTTTGACCTTTGTAAGGCTTCTCACGTGCACCGGTTTGATGCGTTCATTCTGAGAACAGAGAAAGAAGCACACAGACCTGCCTGCAGAGGGTACATTACACCGAAGTCTCCTGTTGACAAATGTGAAAGTATGGTGTTTTCATTCTGTTGTGCTCTCTTTACAATCACATTTGTGGTGTTCAATGGTCGCAGTGTTGAGATTTGCACGCCTTTTAAAAAGAACCCAGTGAGTAAGCCTTCCCTCTGGGACGATTACGCCTGGAAAAATGGAGGGTCTGAGAGAGGCTGAGTGCAAATGTATTGCAGGTGAGCCAGCACAGTTTAATCGCATGATATATCTCGTAATCGATCCCTAGGAATCCATGTTTGCTTTGAATCTGCCTACCAGATAGGCAGTAAGAAGAAGAAATGGCTGGCAGAGGTTTCTGATACCAAGAGCCGAAGTGTGTACACCCTTGATCAGCTAAGGAGGAGGCTGCAGCTGTTCGAAAGAATTCTAGAAAGAGCGAGGTACAGGTGGGGGTTCTTAAATCTTGACACACTGATAAGATTTCAGCGAGGCTTCAAAGCTCGTTAAAAAAAGAATAAAACAATGAACCTACATTGGCGGTGTTTCTTTGAAACCCCTAATCTGTGGCTGAAACAGAGCAAACCCAGACCCCTTTTGTGAACTTGAGTAAACACATTCTTCAGGGCCATCAAAGGTTACATTATAGTGCAAAGGCTCCCTTTTGTGATTTGAGAGTCCTCCATGAGCATTTTGTGAATATTTGTGGCTCTAATATATCTTTCAAGGAGCCACACAAACCAAATACTTCTGCCAATCTCCAGACTTTCACCACGTGACAAAGCAGAGTCCTGGGCTCAGGCACATCGCTTGTAGGCTTTCTTGGGGTGAATGGTAGATCGATAGCTTGTTCTTCTGGAGGCACCTGCTTACGGAAGGAGTTCTGAGCATTGAGAAATAAGCATTACATAAACAAATAGGGAAGCTCAACAACCAGCTCTTGACCCTTGACAAAGTCAATCTGCCTGGTCAGTGGAGGAGCAGAGAGCAGAGGCTTTGCATTGCCTTGCCGTCTGCTGCAGTAGCTGCGACAGAACCCGTGAACTGAGCATGGAGGGTGTCGGGGGTGAGCCTTGAGGTTATAGAGATGAGTGTTCTACAGAGGGTCCTCCCATGTCTCTGAATTACAGTTGCTCTTACAGTCTGTGGGTGTTCCAATAGAAAGGCAACTCCATCTTAGTGGTTTTCTGTATTCTCTGGCCCTCTTTTTTTTTTTTTTTTTGGTTAGATTTTATTTATGTATGTATGTATGTATCTATGCATGTATGTATGTATGTATGTTTTTAGAGACAGAGTTTCTCTGTTGTAACTCTGGCTGTCCTGGAACTCACTTTGTAGACCAGGCTGGCCTTGAACTCACAGAGATCCACTTGCCTCTGCCTCCTGAGCTGGGATTAAAGGCGTGCCCCACCACCACCTGGCTAGTTTTATTTTTAATTGTGTGTTTGTGTGTGAGTATGTGCTGTGAGTGCAGGTGCATGCATAACCATTGAACCACCTCTGTACTCCTTCTATGGCAGCCCTAAAACTGGGAATTCTATTGAAAATAGATCAGTAATGGAAACTAGATGCTCTTTCCCCAACCCCCGTCTCTCAGTCTCAGTCTCTCTCTCTGAAACTAATTAATTCCTGAATCTTCAGTGTTGAGCATTGGGCTGGAGACCCAGGAACAACCAATGATGCTGTGTAGTGTGTGTGTGTATGTATATGTATATGTGTGTGTGCATATGTATGTGTGTTTGTATGTATATGTATGTGTATGTGTGTATGTGGGTGTGTATGTATATGTATGTTTGTATGCATGCATGTATGTATGTGTGTGTGCATGCTGATGTGCATGTTAGTGTGTCTGTAAGGCAGAGGCTGACCTTTGTCTTTTTGCCCAAAAGCTTCCTCAGTCAGCATCTCCTTTTTTCTATTTTTTGAGACAGGACCACTCAGTGGCCTGGAGCTCATCAGTTTGGTCATGCTGGCTGGACAGGGAACTCCAGGACTCCATCCGCCTGTCTCTCCCTCCCCAGCACTGGGATTGCAAGAGCATCCCATAACACAGCTTTTACGCGTGTGCCTGGGGATCAAACCCAGGTATTCATGCTCGCACAGCAAGCGCTTTGCTAACGGAGCGACCTCCTGTGCCATAGTCTATTGCTGTCGAAGCCTTCAGCAGTACAGATATGAGCTGCTCACATAATGGATGGTGATTTGCTTTCCTTAGAATTAGTGATTTAAATGTTAATCATACAGAATGAAGTTTCTACTTCATAGAAAATTCTAGAATGATGTTCGGCTCAATATCTAGGTCCTATGGTCTAGTCAAATGAACACTTAAAACAAGTTATTGTGTGGTGACTAAAAACAGTATAGGAGTTGGGGTGGGTGGTTCCTCGGGGATGCTGAGTGCTAGGACACTTACAGCACACAGGACCTGGGAAAACAAATCTTGTCCCTTTTTTTGCCAGTAATGAGAAGTTGTCAGAAAGCCACTTAGAATAGATTTTGTACCCCAAAGAAAACAATGTCACGGGAAGAAGTCAGGCAGGCTGGAAATTTGTATCAGGAGGTGGTCATCTGTCTATTCTTGTATAGCATGTAAACATGTCTATGAATCCGCTAAGCACTGGCTCCACATTTGAAGTAAGTAAACCATTTCCAAATGGGGCCCATTGCATGAAAAATTCAAATAAACACTCAAAATATGGTCTCTATAAAAATCTGTTTACAAGCACTCAGGAGGTAGAGGCAGAAGGATCAGAGGCTCAGGGTCATCTCGGGTCATATAGCAAGCTCAATGCCAGCCTAAGCTAAATGAGACTGTTTAAAAAAAATACTCCAAACAAAGCCCCCAAACAAAAAACCTATTTAGTTCCTACTATCATGGAGCACATTATCACTTCCTGATTAATTATCCCCCTTGGTGAGGTGGGTGGAGCTTTGAATGCTTCTTTGTGTGATAGAAAGACTAAGAGTGGGAATTGTCCTCTGTGCAAGTCTCACAGGTAGAGAATGCAGTGTGGCTGTGTGTGAGTTCTCTCAGAGTTGTAGAGACATGAAAAAGGGTCTTAGGCTATAGCCACTGTCTTGCTTGTGTGAGTGAGGCTAACTGCAGCTGATGAACTTTCTCTCTCTTCCATACAAGTGCATATAAATGGAAAAGGGTATGATCTTAACCGATACTATCAATAGACAGTTTTTAAGTTGTATTTTTATTTACATGTCTGTGTGACTGTACGCCAAGTGTGTGTGGGTACCCTCTGAGGCAAGAAATGGATGTCAGATTCCCTGGAGATAGAGTTAAAGGTAGTTGTGAGCCACCCAACAGGGTTACTGGGAACCAATCTTGGGTCCTCTGCAGAAGCAGCAAGTGCTCTTAATCACTGGCTGGCCAGTGAGCCCCAGGGACCTAGCACTGGGATTTTAAGTCTAAGCTTTCATATCTGCTTTTTTTATTTTTTTTATTTTTTAAATGGGTTCTGGGAATTAAACTCAGGTCTTCATCTTGCAAAGAAAGCACTTTACTGACTGCACCTCATACTCTGTCCCAACACATAGTTTATTTAATTTTTTTTACATTTATTTATGTTTTATGTGTGTGTATGTGTGTGTATGTGTATGTACACATGTGCGTGTGCGTACCCATGCCACAGTTTGTGTGTGGAGGTCAGAGGTCAACCCATAGGAGTCAGTCCTGTCTTTCCATGCTGTGGGTCCCAGGGATAGACTTCAGGTCATGGTAGGAACCTTCACATGCTGAGCCACATCGCAGGCACAACCAACAATTCTTAAGGTAGAAGAGAAGCTGGAGGGGGGACCAACATGGTCGTACTGTAAGGCGGTTTATGGTGTGGCTCATGCACTTTCCCTCCCTGACTCTAAGCCACTTGGAGCACATTGCTCAAGGTTTAATGGAATGCCTCAATCCTTGGAGCCACTTAATGTTATTGTGGGGGGAAACCATTCAGGGAAAGAGAAGTCTTTACTGAGCGAGTAATTCAAACCACAGTGTTTCTTAAAAGAAAATGCCACTGTCTGTGTAATTTCCTGGCTCTCCCTTCGAATGTGGGATGTCCTCAAGAGGTCTGCCTCAAGAGGCATAGATGGCAGAAACCCCTTCTCCACCCTCTATAAAAGCCAGTCTGCTGTGTTATATTATGTATAATAGAGCAGCTTGTGCCATTCAAGACCTTGGGCTGTCATGACTTCCTGTGCTGATTTAAAAACAGCCCTTCCGTGGATAAAGCATCCCTTTCTGAACTCAGCAGCCATCATTGGAATTGTCTCATTTGTTGAAAACTGAATTTGGTCCTGCATTTGGGCAAAAGGCAGACACACTCGTACGAACCTTTATCTGCTGTCGGGTCATTTTAAAGGAATGTCAAGATGCATCAGAGGAAACCCTGCTTGGTTGACTTCCAGGTTGGTGCCTCCTGAGGAATCACTGGCTCCCAGTCTTCCATCATCATCCCTGTAGATTGCTCCTGTCAGCTCCTTGTCCCTGAAGGACCCAAGGCCTCCTGGGCCTCCTCTGAGCATCTCTGGGCTACCTGGGAAGCCTTCTGCTGGGATCTCCTGCTCTGAGTTGAAGCAGGCTGCACTCCCTGGATCCCTGGAAGAGCCTTTACTGCCTGGAGCATCACATTCTCCTCTTCTCTGAAGTGGGGAGTAATTTATTGTATTGGGAACTTTTTCTCCTCCTCCAAACCTGTGGCCATGGCCTGACCTAAATGTCATAGCTCTTAAAAAGAAAATTTAATAAAATGTCATCTGCACACCCCACAATGCCCATGTTCGGGGTGTGGTGCCTTAGTTTTTAGGTAGTTACAGAATCATATCTGTACGTCACCACCAGCTTCAGCCTAAATTGTTGAAACTCTACAAAGCCAAAGCTTTGAGGGTTTTTTTTTTTTGTTTTTTTTTTTTCTCTCCTGACACCAGAAAGATACCTGGAGAAGAGAGAGGGTAGTATAATGGTTTTCATCCTTGGAAAATGTTTCCATGCTGGAAAACAGGAATAGGCAAGAAAATGTGGCTATAGGATCAGACAGCAAAATGTAGCTCACCTACTCCTCAGCCAGACCCACATTGTCCTGTGCTGCAGGAAATGACTACGTGGCTGCTTCATGAACCATGGCTCTGTCTGTAGAAAATCCTCAGCGTTTTCTACTTTGTCTCATTCAATATTGGTTGTATATCTGGGCAGACAGTGAGTCCGATGAGAGCACTTACTGGTCTTCCAGAGGGCCTGAGCACAGCCCAGGGGCTCTACCACCCTCCCCTGGCCACCTTCAGTACTGCACACTCGTGCAACCACACATGCAACCATACAGCAAATCATTCATACTCATAAAAAAAATCTTAAAAACTTGGTTGTGTAATTTCCTTTTACACAGTTCGTCTATATTCAGAAAAGGATGCTGTATAGTGAAGCTTCCCTTCCAACTCCATCTGCACATTGGTGAGTTGTAAGCCTTGTTTTCATCTTATACTCAATTGCTCCTCTTACCTTAAAATGTGATGGGTATTTTCTTGTACATCCAGGTGGTGATGTCTTATTGGTAATGTAGTTTGGCTTAGGGCAAACTCTAGGGTTAAAGTTCGTGTGGGGAATTTCTAGGAGGTCACGGCTGTTGGTCCTAGGTTGGTTTGTAAAGCATTTGTGCTATTGAGTTAGTCACCCACACCATATCCCAGTGAGGAACCTACCTGCTGTGGGCTTAGTACATGTACTCGGAAGTTATGTCTAGCAATGCAGCATGGTGGTAGTACAAGTATTACAGCTCTGTGGGGAAAGATATCCTGACCACCAGGAGCCAAGGAATACCACAAAGTCACACCACACAGCAGACCTCACACAAGAGATTTATTGGGGAAGACACAGGAGGGTGACTGCCTCTGTCTGGGAGAGAAGCAGCAGGGAACTGATCAGGAAACAGGCTAATGTAGAGTTCCTTGGGGGTGGAGATTTCCAGGGTGGCCTCCTGATCTTGGGGTGAGCTCAGGGATTGGTGAGATTTGGAAGTCAGGGATTGGTAAGATTTGGAGCTCAGGAATTGATGGGTTTTGAGCCCCCAAATTGAGCATAGGCTTTCTACCTACAGGTTGGAATGCTCTGTAGGGTGGAGCTTGGCTGTTGGCTGGTTCAGAGAGGTTTTTTTTAACATGTACGTATTTTATGTGTGTGTGTCTGTGTACCATGCATATGAAGGACCCCATGGAGGCTAGAAGAGGGCATTAGATCCCCTGAGACAGGTTATGGATGGCTGTGAGCTGCCTTGTGTGTGCTGAGAATTAAGCCCAGGCCCTATGAAAGAGCAGACAATGCTTTTAAACCACCGAGCCATCTCTCCAGACCTATTTTTTTAATTAATTTATATATATATATGTGTGTGTGTGTGTGTATACAAAAGTATACAAAATAATGGGTTGCATTATGAAATTTTCATGCATATATATCATTGTATTTCACTCATATTTGCACCCTTACATCCCTCTCTAGAACACATGATATTTTGTGTAGTTTAGTGACAGAGCATGTGGCATGCACAAAGTACTGGGTACAATCCCCAGCACGGCAAAAAATACGATATACTGCAGTGTGAAGCCACGGGCCTCTGAGCATGGTACAGAGCGGCCATGGAAACGGCCTCTCTTCTTTCCTTCCGTTCCATTTCTCCCATCGGGCTCTTTGGGAATTTATCCTTTACCCAGAGTTCTTGAAGCCACAACGCTGAGCCCACGGTCAGTACACCGCACGTGTGGTCCTCCAGTTCCCTATCTGCTGACTGTGGATGAGGAACTAACAGAGAGAAGACCCAACTGCCTGTCCGGGATGCTTTTGTGTTTATTTTAGTTAAGGAAGGAAAAGGAAGAAAGAAGGGAGAAGTTGTGTTGGACCCAGTGCCAGTCGGGAGAACGTTTGCTGACCTAAGGAAACGCGTGGTCAGGCCCAGGCTTTCATCTCCCCTTTTACTTTAGTTGAAGACGCAGGCCAGCGCTGCAGGTTAAACTTCTTTCCTCTTTGTTTTGCCGACATTTATTTCTCCTGTTTGCTGAGTCCCTGTCACAGCTCAGGATAGAAATCCCTTATGAGCACCGTGATTAGGAAGGCAATGAGGACTATTAAATATATTTGAATAGAGGCAGCAAATTGCCGCGCAGCCGGTCTCCAGAGACCACCAAGAGGCGTTTGAGCCCGCGCTGCATCCTGCCGGTCAGGCCCTGCGCTGCAGCCCTGCCTCGTGCCTCCTTTCAGTACTAATCCGCCCACTAACGTTGGGTTCTTAGTGCCCTCGCATCTCACCTTCTAAATGCATTTCAGTGTCAGAAAGCAAGCACAGATGTGGAAGGTGAGGCAGATGGGGTGATGAGAGAGATCAATAGCGGTAATATCAAAAAAAAGCCTAGAGGCTTCTTTTCCCCGGTCTTTTGGAGCAGAGCTTCCCACACACACTCCTGTAGCAGGAGTTCTAACTTCCCCGTGCACCCATGATTTCTGTGCACAGTGTTCAGTGGCCTGCTGACTCGGGCAGCCAGGAGTCCATGTCTTACTAGCCCCGTGCAGTGGCCAGATGCAGATGTAATGTTGAACAGTTCCCGAGACCTGTAATGGGATGGCGCGGTATTCCCACGCGCGGATGGAGTGGTGGAGTGGCTCTCTCATATTCTCAGGAAATGCTCACTCTGGTCCCACCTCACCACGAGGGAGCTAAGGGTCCCAGAGGTGGAGTATTGTGCCTGAGGTCACACAGTCCCTCGGGGCTCTCTGGGTACTTCTTTAACACGTGCCTCACCGTATCCTTTCTGCATCTAGTTCTTTCTCACTCTGAAGGGGTTAACAAGCAGACAGACAGACCTGGTAGAAGAATTTCCTGGAATAAAATGTTTTGAACAGTTTATGTTTAATTTTTCATTTATCAAACACAGGGGTGCCGTGTGCATAGAATGTCAAACTACATAAGGAGGGAGCAAGGACGTCAATGTATACTCCGCCAGGGGTCCCCCAAGCCCAGAGTGCTCCCCTCACAGCCTTGGGTGTCCAGTTACAAGTTTCCCTTTCTTCAGCTGCAGTGACCCCCCCCTTGTCTGTACTTGGCCTCTTGTAAGGTGGTAACACAAATGCCACGAAGTCCAGAATAGTTTCTTTATTCATTTAAAAATTGTCCTTTTAAGGCTGAGAAGATGGCTCAGTTGGTGTATTGCTATGCAAGCCCTGGGATCAGACTTCAGGTCCCTGGCACCTTCAAAAGAGCTGGGTGTGGCAGTGTGCACCTGTAAATCCATTTACAGGAAAGCAGAGGCAGCGAGACCCCTGGCGCTCAGTAGCCAGCCAGTCTGCAGGAATCTCTGAGCTCCTGTTTCAGTGAGAGACCCTGTCTCAAGCACCAAGTTGGAAAGTGATTAAGGAAGACACCAGTTTTCAACCTCTGACCTCTACACCTATGTGTACACATAATTAAACACACACAAACCCATGTGAACATGTACATAACATACACACACACACACACACACACACACACACACACACACACACACACACATTTTTTGTTGCTTTTTTTTTCCTAGAAAAATTCCCAGAATCTGGATAGCCAAACAACTATGTCTCCATGGTATCAAACAGATGTCTTTAGAAATATTAAAAATGTGGGCACCTTGGGTGTGGGTGGACACCAAAACTCACACCTAGTTTGCGTATATCAGTGACCTATTGTGTCAGATGGTCACCAGCAGACAGAGGCAGGAAGAAGGTGTCCTGGACAGACAACTGCTCACAGTGGGGACGTTATGCGTACACACCTGGAAGGGGTCAGAGCGCATCAGGATTGAACTTCTCCATTATGATTAAGGCATAGACACAAAAACACTCTGTGGGTTTTTCAGGGGTGCAGAGTTCCCAAGGTGGTGAGCGCGACAGAGTCACTAGCCCAAGAAACAGACACTGGAGATTAATGCCTCTTGGTGCAAATCCGACTTACTGTGGAGGGTAACAGGTTTTTATGTAGAAGGTAGGGCGGTGCACAAGGGAGAGAGACCCAATAGCATTGTCTATGCTTACTAGACATTTTAGTGAGCCTACCTAAAGCTTGTTAATCGGAGAAGGAGGGGTAAGGTCAGTGAAAGTCCAACCATCGAATGTGTAAAGGCTTTACATCCATCTAATGAATGTAAAGGCTCTTAGCCTATCCATATAGCTGATGTTGGCGAACAAGGTATCCGCAAAGACAGAGGAAGTGGAAGCATGGCCTCAGCAGGGGTTTTCCCGCCTTTGGGGCTCACTGGTGTGCCATTTTAAAGGGTCACACGATTTTCTGCAGGCGAGGTGCATACCTCTCTGAACAAGCGCTGATGTCCGTCTTTCTCTTCCGTCATTGACATCCCTTCAACTCCGGCAACACTCAACAAGCATGCGCGAACTGTGTGACAACGTCCCACAAAACTTAGCTACCACTGTGTCTAGAAGATCAATGAAGAAACACCAGGAGGGCCCAGGACCCCCCATTGTCCCCTCCCGCAGTCACCGTCAGTCCCCCAGGTCATCATTCTCTAGAATTCAAACTTTGCATCCAGTCACAAGCTGTCTCTTGATTTGTATGCCTGCTTGCTTGGTCTCAATACCGCGTCCGTGTGTTTGGAAAGGACTAGAATTTATTTCCTCCTCGTTCCTTCTGCTATGGACAGACTCCCACACGGCTTTCAGTGGAGGCTGCTACAGACTTCTCTAGTGTTTCCAGTGGAAAGCCATGTGGTCTTGGACAGCCACAGGTATAAACCTCTTCAGTGTGATAAACGGGGTGATTCTGGGTATAAAAGCTGCACTATTCTGTTGCTTTCTATTTGGTCTTGATTTCTTCTGAATTTTCTTTTCTCTGCTTCCTGAACTCACTTTCTCTATAAATCGGAATAGTCCTCAGGCACCGGGAGGATCTAAAATGTGGAGCTCTGAGCTCAGGAGCAGAGGGGATGCTATAGTCTGTGCTGCTGTGAGCTGCTTTGCCCAGGGTCCTCAGGGCCTTCGGAGGTCAGACCTTTGTCTCTGTCATGTTCCTGGGAGTGTATGGCGCCTATGACCAGAAGTGGACTGCTTTCCAACAAAACTCAAAGATTCCTCCTTTTCACAGTTAAAAAAATTTTTAAGGTAGATGAATTTACATTTGACTCTCTGAATCTGGCTCATTTTAATAAGACAGTTTTTGTATGCAAAGGAGTGCTGACACCAGCATGTTTTATCGTACTGATTACTATGGAAACATTTATCTATAAATATAAAGCCCTTTAAAGCTTAGCCTTTTATCTTTATAGAAAAAGGCCTGTTTATGTCACTTCTAAGATCCCAGCTTTAATGTAGACATGAGCTATTCTCCTGCCAAACAAGATAACCTCAGTGCTGGGGCCCTGTGAGCTTTGAAAAGAGGAATTGGTGCTGAGACTACTATTTTTTGATAAAATAATAATGAAATAAAAGTATTTAAAGATATTCACTCAAGCTTAAACTGTGGTATGTTCAATTCTGGTTACTGAATTTAATGCTGTGAATGTGTTGCACATCTTTTTTCCTTTCTAAAAAGTATTGTCTTTACATGTTTAGTAAACGTGTGTGTGGTGTGTGTGTGTGTGTGTGTGTGTGTGTGTGTGTGTGTGTGTGGGCTTGCAAACTATCCTACGGGCCAAATGGAAGCGATTTGTTTATCAACCTTTCCTTTGGCGCACTGATGGGTTTTTATTCTTAAAAGTGGTTGTAAAAATTAAATGGAATATATCTGTATCTCTGCCATTTCTTTTATTTTTCCTCTTTCACTGAAACGTATTATTTATTTGGCACATGGCCACATGTAGAGCAGATTAGTTTCCAAGTTGCTGTGTAGCTGAGGAGACCCTTGAACTTCTGATTCTCTTGCTCTTACCTCCCCAATGCTGGGATCGCAGGCGTGTATCACCATGCCAGTTACAGTGCTGAGGCATCAAATCCAGAGATCCAGCACTGCAGGCAAGCTTCTAGTAACCAGCAAGCTTCATTCACATTTGTAAGGTATGCTACTTTCAGTAGTTAGAGGTTAGCAGGCTGTGGAGGCACATACTTTTAAACCTAGCACTTGGAAGGCAAAGATAGGCAGATCTCTGTGAGTTCATGGGCAGCCTGGTCTCTGTAGTGAGTTCTAGGTCAGTCAGGGCCACATAGTGAGCCCATGTCTAAAAAAAAAAAAAAAAAAAAAAAAAAGAAAGAAAGAAAGAAAAATGTTTCTACAGAGAACAACAGCATAGAATAAGATCTGGGCTCTTGCTGCTTTCCTGACTCTCAGAGGTGATAGACAAGAAAATGATGGAAACCATGGGCCATGGGTCTTCTTCCATTCCCAGGAAGCACATATTTATCTAAACCAGGGAATGTTTGCATTCATTTTCCTCACTCAGTTGGAGATCCCAGGCTTGGGGATTGCCAGGAACACTCTCTCCTCAGATGGGGTGGGTTTGTGGCGTTGGGAAGGCTCTGGTAGAAGGTTCTTGAATCCAAGGCTAACTGGGGCTATGTAATACACAAATTCCAGGCTAGCCTGCACTGCCTACTGGAAGTAGGTCTCATAAAACTCAGTTAAAATAGTAGGCATCTATTAAAACACAGACTTTTCATATTGTTTTAATATAAAAACTCTGTTGTTGAGTAAGTTAACTTCACTGGAAATGTACGGAAATCCCATAATGAAACCTGTTAGTCCATGTGAACTTAAAAAAAACTATTTTTGGAGCTGAAGAGATGGCTCAGTGGTAAAGAACACTGGCTATTCTTTTAGAGAACCCAGGTATTGTTTCCAGCACCTACATGGAGATTCAAACCATCCGTGACTCTAGTTTCAGGAGATTTGATAACTTCTGACCTCAGGCACTGGACACACAAGTGGTGAACAGATGTACATGTAGAAACCCCCTCCCCAATACACAAATAAAATAAATGAACTTTAAAAAACCCTCAAAACTCAATGAGGCTCTCTATCTCCACAAATTTCTTGTTTTTTCAAATGTCTTTATTCCTCAAATACACTTCTCATCCATTAATTTCATGTTACTCCCAAATAATTAGTCCTATTTGTTACAAAAAAAAATCAACAAGTCTTCTAAATCATCATTTGTTATCAGACTCCATTCTTAAAGAGTTACAGTAAAACAAAATGTTATTGTTAGGACTTAACACAAAGCAGGGCTTTAAAATTTGTTTAATTTTTTAAAAAAATTTTAATTATGTGTATGTATGTGTGTGTAATGTGCATGTGAGTGCAGTGCCTACAGAGGCCAGAAGAGGGCATCAGATCTCCCAAAAAGCAGTATGTGGTCTTAACTGCTGAGCTCCCCCCCTTCTCGATGGATTCTTACTCTGTAGTGAGGCCGATCTTGAAGTCACCATGCAGTCGAAGCTGGCCATAAACTTGCAGTGACTCTTCAATACCACACACAATGGTGAGCGACTACACCCAGCACACCAGAGCACTTTTACAGGGAAGAGTGCTGACTCAGTGCAGTTCTTTCCTGTGAGTACCTTTGGCACCACAGGGTGAAAGTGCTGCAGACAAACCCCAAAGAAGCTCCCAAGCAAATGCTACTTACCTCTTTACTGCTTCAAGGATAGGAAGTAGAAACTAGGAAAATATGGCCACCTCAGAGCTGTATTTGCCAAATTCCCACTTATTCTAAAGGCATAAAAAACAGTCCTTAAGACACAGCTTGTGTAGGTATTGGGAATGTTGACTTCAGTTGCTGCATGGTTCTCTAGTCTGAAGGGAAGGATGCAGTGGAAAGGGGAACAGCACCATAGGCTCGCAGGACCTGAGGAGTGTCAGACGTGTCGTTGTTCTGACCGCTTACATCTCATCTAAACCTTCACAGGTACGGAGGAGGAGCCAACAGGGTAGACTCGTGGTCACTGAGCAGCAGCAGCTGCTGAGCCGGCTCTCCCCAGCACTTCCAACCATCTCTTTGGCCCGCAGGGGACTCAGCTGTGGAGTGTAGTGGCAACACACGGGGCAATGTGCATTGCTGTTGAGTGGTATAGACAGGCGGAGTGTGGCAGGGTTGTGCAGGAGGAGTGCCGGTTGACAACCCCTTCACTGAGCCACCCCTCCCTCCACCTGCTCACCAGACCCCCTCTGTCTATCAAGATCTTCACCCCTAGGTGTATTCTAGCCTCAGTTGCTTCTCCAATAACACACAAACAATAATGGCATATACTTCACAGTGGTAAGGTAGTTACATGAACTTGCTTTTACAATGTCATTTCCCCTGTCAATCAGGAGAATCTTAATTATTAAGACCCCAGTAATTATTTGTGTGTGTGTGTGTGTGAATGATTGTGGAGCCCAGAGGTCTAGTCTATGTTGTGTGTCTTCAATTGCTCTCCACCTTATGTTTTTGAGGCAGGTTCTCTCACTGAACCTGGAGTTCATCAGTTTGGCCAGGCTGGCTGTCCACAGCCCTGGCTCTCTCCCCATCCCCTCCTCTACAGCGATAGAATTACAGATACTTCCTTGCACTCAGTTTTTACGGGGGTTCTGGGGATTGAACTCACACTGTAAGCACTTTACTGACAGAGCAGTAGCAGCACTCCAGCTTGCCTGCCTCCTTTCTTTGTTGGTGTCTGTGTGCACACACGTGTTTGTCCATGCACAGACGTGTGCACAGGTGCTTGCGGAGGCCAGAGGTGTGGGATCCCTCCTGGGTGGTTGTGGATCACTCAGTGTGGGTGCTAGGAACTGAACTTAGATTCTCTGCCCTTAGCCACTGAGCCATCTCTCCAGCAGCCCCGCCCCTTTCAGCCTTGTTTCTGTTGGTTTCTAGGTACATGACCCATCCAGAAGGTATGCAGAACATAAGAAGGGAAAAAGCAATTTATTGATGTGACTGATATTTGCAAGCAGAGACCTGTGCACGCCACAATTATTTTTTGAGCATCTGCTGCTCTAACATATAATCCTCTGCCCAGGGCTAGGACTCCAGGATCCAATAATGCTCATTTTGCTTCACTCCAGGGAGGAAGTGGTCTAGTGAAGGACAGTTATGGATGTGGTCTATCCACTCCTAACCAAGTCTCACATCAGTAGTAATAAGAGAACAGAAACTTGTTGTGACCACCATTGTTAGAAGCGGACCCTGGGGAATGATTTGATTCCTTGAGCTCATCTGGGTGGAGCCTCCATGACAGAGTCAAATTCTGTTGGCTTTATGAGGAAATGGAGAGAGAACACCCAAAGACAGAAACACATCCACATCCCCACTGTGTCACGGTGTACTTGCCAGAGCTGTACTCCAGCATGTCACAGTGTGACCCCTGACCAGAGCTTCTCCCTCACTGTGTCATGATACAGCCCTTGACAAGAGCTTGTGTGGTGCCATTTGGACCTTCAGCTTCCAAAGCTATATATTAAATAACCTTTTTCCTTATATAAAGTATATACCTCAGGTATATTGCTATAGTAATGCAAAAAGATACTCCAACCCAGAAGCATAGAAGTATCCATGAAGCTATAAAATCATTGCAAAGGAAAACCACTTGGAGACATGAAGACATTCAACACAAAGATTTTCTTTTGGATCTGAGCAGGCTTTCTGAGACGTGACTTTGAAGTTAAAGTCAGCCTAGGAAGAGATAAGGGGGAGGAAAGCGCCTCCTGGTGGCAGGCATGGTGTGGCTCTTGGAAGACTTGCCCCTAAGGTGGGTGGGGTTGAAAGGAGAAGAAATTGGCTTCCAAGGGAAGGTGGGGATACTGCATTCTCCTACCAGCTGTTTGATGCATGCATTCCCATAACCTCTTTGTTCAACTGCCAGAAACTTAAGTGTCAGGGTGGCAGAGGAAACCACAGCAGAGTGACTTCAAAGTGACGTTCAGAGGGCTGGGGCACTTCCTCCCTGCTTCACACATGGCCACCCCTCACCCCTGCCTGCAAGGCATACTTTGGACTCAGTATCTGTCCACGGACACCCCAGCCCTAGCCTCTGAAGCCAAGACGCAGTCAGGATATAGCTTCCATTCTTGAACCCTAAGAACTTGCGAGGTCTGCCTAAAGCCAGTTTGATCTTGACTTCACTGCTGTTCCTTAACTGTGAACTAAACTTAAAATTTTCAAAACAAACTTGCTTGAGTCAGATCTAAATGGTTTTCTTGAAAAACACAAAACAAAATAAAAAAAACACCCCCCCCAAAAAAAAAACCAAAATTAACATGGATAAATCAGAGGTAACTTAGCACATTGAATTATTTTATAAGCTGGGAACAGTGGCTCGCCCGTAATGCCAACCCCTCGGGAGGTGGCAGCAGGAGGATCCTGGGATTGAAGTCACCCTAGGCTGCAGAGTGAGTTCCAGGCCAGGTGGGACTACAGAGTGAGACCCTGTTTCGACCAAACAGAGTAGGTGGGGGGAGAAATGGAAGATGAAGCGGAAGGAACGAACCCATTCACACCCGTCCTGAAGGATAAGCCTTCTGTGGGCAGATGCTCAGCTCCGCGTTGGATTCCCGCAGTCAGAAGCCCGTTAATAGCGTTCGATACAGTTCAGAACTGTTTTTCGCTCTTCTGAGGAATCTTCGGCAAGGAGTGTACATTTCTTGTTTCCAGCCTAGGAATTCTACACTCCCTCTGCAGTGTTTAAGTCTCTCTAACCTCGGCAAGAAGTAGACAATTGAGATTTGTGCGTCAGCTGAGAAATAAAAATTAAAGGTTTTGAAAGGTTCCCTCTTGCTCTCATTCATAGTTAGCTTTTATTTTAGTTCTGGTAAAAGGCAAAAAGAAAAAAAAAAGACTCTGGGAGCATTTTCTTTCTGGGCAGTGGAGTCCTATGTAAGGGGAAACGCTGAAGACGTAGAGTTAGAAAGGGCAGAGCCCAACGACACAGGCCTGTGGGGTTGTGAGGAGCCCCATCTTCTGTAGCCCGTAAGTCCTCCGAGGCAGAGCCAAGAACCCCCTTGGTGCTGCACCCCTGTGAGGCATGCTGTGACTTGACTTCACATCAGGCCTGGCTAACCTGAGCTCCCCTGCCTTCCAACTACACCTCTTAAGGACACCTTCTCAATTACCATACCAACAAAGCTGGTTTTCAAAGTTCAAATACAAGTAGTATTTACTTATTTGTTTATTTATTTATTTATAAGGCAGGTCTCATGTAGCCCAGGCTGGCCTCAAACACCCCATGTAGCTGAGGATGACCTTGAATTTTTGATCCTCCTGCCTCTGTCTCCTAAATGCTGGGATTACAGGCGTGGACTACCATGCCCAGTTTGTGCAGTGATGGGGACTGAACCCAGGGCTTAGTGCCTGGGGTGCAAACCCAGATGGCAGGCTGACATGACCCAGCTTGTTCTCTATGGTATTTATACTCGAGAGTCTAGAACATTCTAGAGTCGAGTGATTCTCAGCCTTCCTAATGCTGTGACCCTTTCGTACAGTTCCTCATGTCGTGGCAACCATAAAATTATTTCTGTTGCTATTTCATGACTGTAATTTTGCTATGGAGTGGAGTCTTAGTTCCTAAAACTATTGGAAGTATGCGTTTTTCCAATGGTCAAAACACACAGGTTGAGAACAGCTGGTCTAGAATAAGACAAAGGGCCAAGAAATCCAGGACTAGAACCCTGTCAAGGAGGGAGTGAGGCTCCTTGGCACTCTGTGTTGAGTTGGTTGAGGTTGCTAATGAGGTGGGAGTAAGAATTCCTCTTCTGTCTTTTGGACTAGAGAGGGACAGACTGATAAGACGTGTGTGTGTGTGCGTGTGTGTATGCGTGTGTATGCATGTGTGTATGTATATGTGTGCATACACGTGTATACCTTTCCTCCTTACACTTTACAATATGAATTTTTCCGTTCTGTTCCTTTGAGATGGAGGAGCTTCTGACTGTGACCCAGGCTTGCCTGGTGTTCCTGTAGCCCAGACTGCATGGTTCCTCCTGCCTGGACCCCCTGAGTGCTGAGATTATAGTCAAGTGCCACCAATACTGGCCCAATGTAAGTCTTGAACGTGTGATGACTTGGGGTGGTGACATGTGGACTGTGGTGCCAGGGTCCTGAGGAAGGAGCTCTGTGAATTCCTCCCTGCTGGCCCCATGAATCTCGGGACGGTGCTGTCTGCTTGTAGCGATGAGGCCTCAGTGTTGGAGTCCTTTCTTCCATCCTTTGATGAGGTCTACGCTGTCTGCCACCTTGCACTTCAGAGACTGAATGGGCCTGAGTTGACACCTGTAAAGCCTCAACTGTCTCAAGGAGCAAAGCGTTCAATGAACACAGCATCTCATACAGATGGCAAGACAGCCACTTCAGCGGAAAATTATAAGACAATAAACTATTTATTTGTGTGTATGTGCGTGCCCGTGTACGGGTACGAGGTTGATGGAGGATCTTTCTTCAGCAACCCTCTACCTTATTTCTAGGGCCTCCTTTATTGGCTAATCTCCCTGAGCAGTAATCCCAGAGATCCCCCATGTCTGCCCCAGTGCTGAAATTATAAGTGCGTGCAACCGTGCCCAGCCCTTTCTGCAGAACTTAGGTGCTCATGGTTTCGTAGCAAGCACTTTACAAGTGAGTTACTGCACTACCTCCAAGATACTTACAAATACACACACACAACACACACACACACACACACACACACACACACACACACACACACACACACACACACACACACACACACGGTGGAGGGGGGGTGGAAGAATGGCTCAACAATTAAGAGCACTTACTTCTCGTGCAGAAGACCAGCTTTTGATTCCCAGCACCCACATGGTGCCTCACAGCCACCTGTAACCTCAGTTCCAGGGGATCTGGACACCTCCTTTCAGCCTCTTTTGCTACCTGGACACACATGGTGCACAAAGGCACACCTAGGCATATGCAGATAAAAACAAAAACAGATAAATCTTTAAAAAATAAAAGAAACACGTTAATGAATAAATACTTGTATAGGCAGTTGGCATCAACTTTGTGAACTCAAAACTAAAAGGATTCTCTAGTTCGAAATCTTTTTTGCTTCATTTATGTTTATGAATCCAAAGCCACAGTCTTAGGTGGAGGTCAAAACGTCCTTCAGAAACCTTAGGCGCTCCTACGTGCTTGGGATGAATCAAATGCAAGGTTACCTTTACGTTTCTGCTGTTAAAGGGGGGAGGGGACCTTTCTACTGAGTCCCCTTGGAGAATTGTTCTGGTATTTAAATAGGAAGTGTTGTGGTATCTCTTATTTAATAATCACTTAAGTAACTTAGAGATAGCTTTTGAATGTGGTGCTGAAGTAACCAAGAGAATCCCAGCCAGGCAGTGGTGACGCAGGTCTTTAATCCCAGCACTCAGGAGGCAGAGGCAGGTGGATCTCTGCGAGTTTGAGGCCAGCCCGGTCTACAGAGTGAGTTCTAGGACGGCCAGAGTTACAACAGAGAAACCCTGTCTTGAAAAACAAACAAACAAAAAACAAAACCAAACCAAAAGGAGACTCGCACACACATACACTCGAATCCTTGTTAACCCCGTTCCCAACACCAAGGGCCAGGGCTCATTAGCTCAGTGAAAAGTCCTGACACTGACGCAGAGCTGCTGTTTCCAGCTGCTTTCCCAGCATCGCATCTCTGTCCAACGCCAGCTAGTCAGGGGGCACACAGAGTTTAGTTTTCAAGGGTCAAATGTAATCTGACTTCTGATTTGAATACCCTGTCACCTCCCGTTCGGCTCACTTCTGAAGTTCAGAGATGAGGTCATGAGACAGGAGTAAAGAGATGACACCTCTCACACAGCACACACTCAATAAAGTTTGTTGAGTTAAATTGAATTACACAGTGTCCAGACCGACCCAGATTAAGACTTTACACCCTTCAGCGCCTTCATCTTCATCGTTGTTGGTTTTGGACTCGCTTCAGAGAAAAAGAACAAAGTACCCTTTTAGGGGCTAGCTTTTTTTTTTTTTTTCCCAAGTCCGTTATGGTTTATTTCAGGGGAGTCTGATATTGCTTTCCATTCCCAGCCCAAAGAATGACAAACACCTGATGAGAGATTTATCAAAACCACCAAAAAAAGAGAAAACCCCCCACTTCTTTTAAGACATGTTTTCTCTGCTCACATCTTTTCCATTGCTGGAGCATATTATTTCTGGTCTATGCAAACAACAGTTTTTAGGTTTTTTTTTTTTTGATATTTTTGGTAGGTTGGACTCTAATCTTAAGTCACAGATGGCTTTTAATATTTTCTTTTTCAAATTAAATCTGTTCCTTGAGAACCTCTCTGCTCTCTTGCTCTCTCTCTCTCTTTCTCTCTCTCTCTCTCATACACTCACACACACACACACACACACACACACACACTTGACTATTCTCACCTCCATCCTCTTACCTCTCTTTGACCCTTGCTGGTCTCCTCTCTCCCTAAAAATCTCTTCCTTATAGTTACATCTCTTTGCTTTGCTGTTTGACCTTGACCGGTGTGTCTGCGTGACCATAGGTTTGGAGCTATCCACTGAGGCCTGGTGAGTCCACTGGTAGGTACATGCTAAAGACAGGTGAATGATTTTTCTAGATCCCTGGAGTTGGTAGCCCGCAGATACTCGGACCATCAACAGGGTCGATCTAGTGCAGATCCAGGGTCAATGACTGGAGTAGTTCTGTGAGTTTGTAATTTCTTGGGCTATGTCGTGTCCAGCAGATGGCATTTTGCAGCCCATCACCAGGCTCTCATATCCTCCTCTCTACATCCTCCTTGCAGTGTTCTCTGAGCCTTGGAGAGGGAGACGGAACGTCTTGTGTAGGGCTGGACTTCAGTTACTCTCAGTGCCTTGGGTAACCATGGCGAGCCCTTCGTATTTCCTGAGGCAGTGATCTTCAGGAGATGGTAATGTAGTAGCCAGCATGACTGGAGTTTGTGCAGACAAAGAAGGCCAGAATGAGTCTGTGAGCCTCAGTTTCCCTATCTGTACAAAGAAGGAAACAGAAGGGTGGTTCAAGCCTCCATATAATGCAGTTCTTTTATGATTACAAAACCCCATGGGCTGAAGTTTGAAAGCTTCCCTAGGGGGGAGTCCAGAGGAAATGTGCGTTGTAGCTACAGAGTTGGACCCCTTTAGGGATTTATTGGGAATGCAGCTTGTCATCAGGAAGATCCTGAGACTCTAAAATCCAAGAAGCATGTTAAAAATTGCTCTTTTGTTTGACTCCTGCCTCCCGAGTGCCCTTCGACTGCTCTATGGCAGCAAGGCCACTTGGGCTGAAGGTGTCCCCTTTCAGCCGAGTAGGGGACAGTGTGGACATAACCTCAGACCTGGCTAATTTACATTTGCTTCATACACACACTGGCACTCTGGGTTTATTTTCCCCACCCTGCCATGTGAGAATCTTCACATGGCAGGAGCTGCAATGCACTGTGAGCTCTGGGCCAGGCCTGGCATTGAGGAAACCGTCAATAAAGAAAGAGAAAACCTGAGCTGCTTCCAGCCTCTTCCTACTTGATTCTGTGATGAGCTGATGAAATACCTTAAACTCCTGTGCCTGGCGTAGTGGGGAGGTCTCATCTCCTCCACACTGTCAGTTATGTGTTTATTCATTTGTTTGCTCATTTATTTATTTGAGACAGGGGCTCTCTATGCAGCTCTGATTGTCCTAGAACTCAGACCTGCCTCTGCTGTTTCAGTGGTAAGATTAAAGGCACACACCACCATACTCAACAGACTGTCATTTTAAAAAGTAAACATTCCCGTAGCCAGGTGTGGTGATGCACACCTGTGATCCCAGCACTAAGGAGGCAGAAGGATCACAAAGTTCAAGATCACTCTTAGCTACATAGAGTTCTAGGACAGCCTGAGACTGACTGGGAAAAAAAATTCTCCTGTATAAGGTATTTTATATTAAATTCTGTGGCTATTTTCAAGGTCAGGGTCACTTTGACTGTCTATGTCTTTCTGTTATCTGTCCATATAATTATCATCTGTTTATTATTTATCTGGAATCTCTCTTATCTGTCATTTATGTATCGTATGTCATGTATAAGCTTTATCTTCTGTCATCTATGTCACCTGTCATTTACCCATCTGTCTTTTAATCTGTCAATCACTTTGTCTATCACTTACCATACACCCATCCATTTATCATCTACCTATCTATTGTTTATCGATCACCTCTCTGTTTATCCATCTATTTATCTGTCCATCTGTCATCTATCATTTATTCTTTCTGTTACCCTACAATAAGTTACATACTGAAGAATGTTTGTATGGGATATTACCACTGGAAACCACACCCCAGAAGACCAAGTGAAGATCTAGACATTCCTTGGGTTTCTTCAGGAGAAACACATGTGCACGCACACATGCACATGGGCACACACACATGCACACACACACACACATGTACACACATGCACACGCACACGCACACACACATGCACACACACGCACACACACACACCACCCGTTTTTTTTTTTTTTCTCTTTTTTTTTTCATTGCACACGGTGAATGCCTTACAGGCTACAGAGATGAGACAACCACCGGCAGGATGAAACACACTTCCAGGCTGCATGAGACCATGCAACACTCACGCCACACTCAGAGTAACCACCACCACCAAGACCACCATGCATACAAGACTCAACAAGGGTTGAGTTAGGCCTGGCAATAGAGGAAAGCTAATGTTCTTTCCCTGTATTTTTTTTTTTTTTTTTCTTTCTTTTTTAGGTAACAGTGTTGCACTCCTCGGTGAATGCCTGCAGCCACAGGCTTTCAGAGATGAGAAGCAACGACAAGGCCATGGACTCAGAAGACCTTCCAGGGCTGTGATTAGTCCCTGTCTAGTCTACTCTAATCTTTGGATTCCTACACTAGGTCAAGATAACCCTGGAATACCACATGACTTTTCATGTCTTTTAAGATGCTCATGGTTTGTCTTTGAGAAGTAGAGTTGGCCTGGCAATAGAGGTCAGCTTGTCCAGTATGCGTGAGGCCTTGGCTCAATCCCAAGTACCACCTCCAAAGCGATTTTCAGGTGAAAAAGTACAATGTGTATGACTCCCCCAAAACCCCACAAGATCAAGAAATGCTATATTATTCTACATTGGTAAAGCAAAATATTAAAGAAAACATGTCTTTAAAGAGAGAATTGAGCACAGAGCTAAATTGCTACGTGCCCCTCCTACAAAGTTGAACTTAATTGGAATTGATGATATTGACAAAACCTACTGCGGACAAGTCATTTTTTTTTCATCTCTAGGGGGAAAGTAAACAGGTTTGCAAGGCAGGGTTACAAATTGTCTTTTTTGATTATCTGAGAGAAATATATTTTGTTCCAGTCAGTTAAAGAAAAAAATGATACGATTCACGTGACAGTCCGTAAACCTGCTCCCCACCGCCCAGCAATATTTTTCAGAATCTCAAGCGATAGTGCTTTATTTCTACCCAATTGGATAAAACTTAAGTAACTCATTTAGCAATTTTAACAAATGCTTTACATTTCATAAAGTTTGAGCCGTCTCAATTTTGCCCAGACCTGGTTCCTTCACACTGAGTTTTGAAATCTTCTTATTAATTTTTCCATGATCTACCCCCTATCTGTACCTCTCACTTTAAGCCCTATTTTTTTTTTTTTTTAAATAACCCATCTACTCCAATTTGTGCTGCCCATATATTCCTGAGTGAGAGGCCATACACCGAGTATGATCTGATCTGCCAGGCGCCACACTGTTAAAGAAAACCAACTCTCCTCCAGAAGCTATCAACTGTCTGTGTGTATGTTATATGCATGCATGTGATGTGTATGTTACATGCATGTGCAGTCATGTGCATGCATGTGCATACATGTACATGGATGTGATGTATGTGCATTTCTGTGGCCCATGGAGGCCAGAGTCATAGGAACCCCCCCCCCCCCCATCTGGAATGTTTACAAGTGACTTGTCGATTTCCTCACATGGGTGCTGGGATTCGAACACTGGAAAGGCTCTGATCTAATTCTGAAATAATATCTATTTCATTTTCATTTCCTCCCTCTCTGTTTTACTTATTCTCATGATTTTTTTTTGGCCTATCTTATACCTCTTGTTCTCAAAATCTGTAATGAAAATACTGGAGACACATGAATTCCCCCATTGCTTAAATCCTTGCAGAGTCATACATTTGTCTGGATTAAGAGCTGGAAAGCATCTGTGATTTTAATTTCCTTTGCCCGCTAGTTTCTTAGATGCAAGTAGAAGACACCAGACTCGTGGACAAGACAAGAAGCAACTTATTCTCCACCAAGTACAAGGAGTCCCAGGCTTGGCATCTTTGAGATGCTTCCTGATGAT